>JAODAL010035073.1:0-43399 GCA_025379985.1 Phyllomedusa bahiana | reverse complement strand
AAGGGGGGGCCCAAAGTCCCTTTGGGTCGTTTAATGCCTTATTATTTTTCCACGGGGGGCTTTAAAAATTGTTATTTTCCCTTCCTTTGAGCATTGAGCAGCCCATGTCTACACCAGCCTTTCTGCAAGTTCTTATCACCACAGAAAAGGTTGAGAGTTAATTAGTCCTATAGTGCCCACTGTCCTGTTGCATATAGGAGGCGTGGTAAATTTATTTTCACTGAGGGTCACATCAAATTTATGGTTTCCCTCAAAGAACCATTTGAGAGTTTTGGGGGTGACTAGGGTGCAGCTTTTGGTAGGGTCTGAATCTGTGCCACCATCTGGAAGTTGCTAAACAGAGAAGTGTACAGGTGTGGATTCTCTATACAAAAGACAAAGGATTTTTCTCCCCAGTCCCTTCAAAGCTCATTCATGTTCCCTGCCGTCAGATAAGAAGTGCAAACAACGCAAGCACAGCCAGATCAGTTCCTGTCAGCTCCTGGTCGGTCGTATCTAATGTAAACTGTCAGGAAACTAAGGGCATGTAAGCAATGCTGTAGCTCTCACATGATTCACTTTTTTTAATGACATATTTTTAGAAAAGTTATTAAATACCCATTTTGGAGGATCCCACGTCAACATTAGATCGTGGCAAAACCCCTTTAGACAGTCAGCCTATCCGCCGATGACCCCCAGTGTATCAGACATGACATTTTGCTTCTAAGCATGAATGGTTTGATCCCATCTTGCACTCTGATGTTATATTTACTGTAATATGATTTGTCATTAAAGTCTCTGATAGGTGTTGGTCTCAAGGGTGGGACCTGAACCTATCTCAGGAACGGACCCCCAAAAGTGTCGGATCACAATGGAGAGCCTGGGGGTGTTTGCACATGACTTTCCATTCTGCTCTATGGGAGTTCCCAGTACAACTGAACATTCCATTTACCTGTACTGGGAACTTCCATAGAACAGAATGGAGAGTTGTGCAGTTGTACGACCTATTCTCCAGTCTGAGCCGTCACTTTCGGGGGCCCGTTCCTGAGATGGGTGTGGGTGCCGGACGTGGGACCTGCACCTATCAGAATTTTACTTCATATACTTTCGATATGCCATGAATGTCTATGGTAGGAACGCATCAGTGGCGTAATTATAGGGGATGCAGAAGTAGCAGTCACTACAAGACCCTGCATCCTCAGGGGGCCCAAAAGCCCTTCTGCCACATAAGGATTGTTAAGGCCGTTTACAAGGCAAGTGACAAATACCGGTCGGTTTATGCAACCGGTATTTGCACGGGGGACGGGGGGGGGGACGGCCTTTCTCCCTTTCTCCGTGATGAGCGGAGAAAAGCCCTCCCCCTTCACATTGAGATGCACAGATTCTATCCGGACACCGGACGGAAGAATGTGCATGCTCAATGTTATTCGGGCGGCCTGCGGGAGGAAAACCCGTGCAGCAGTCCCCTTAGCGCCCCGTTCTGCTCATTTTCGGCCGTTTTTTCAGTCAGTCTGCAAAACCGCAAACCGCCTGAAAAACCGGCCGAAAACCCGTGCCGTGCAGACATGCCTTAAAGGGGTTGTCTCACTACATTGATTCATCTTACCTCAGTCCTGTTTTTTTTATTTCACTTTGAATTCAGGGGCGTGTTTACTGCCAGTGCTAGCAGCCTATCAGGAGAGACCAAACAGGTCTGTAGCTATAACAACCAGTGCTGGCAGCCTATCAGGAGAGATCAAAAAGGTCTGTAGCTATAGCAACCAGTGTTGGCAGCCTATCAGGAGAGATCAAACAGATCTGTAGCTATAGCAACCAGCTCCAGCAGCCTATCAGGAGAGATCAAACAGGTCTGTAGCTATAGCAACCAGTGCTGGCAGCCTATCAGGAGAGATCACAGGTCTGTAGCTATAGCAACCAGTGCTGGCAGCCTATCAGGAGAGACCAAACAGGTCTGTAGCTATAACAACCAGTGCTGGCAGCCTATCAGGAGAGATCAAACAGGTCTGTAGCTATAGCAACCAGTGCTGGCAGCCTATCAGGAGAGATCAAACAGGTCTGTAGCTATAGCAACCAGTGCAGGCAGCCTATCAGGAGAGACCAAACAGGTCTGTAGCTATAGCAACTAGTGCTGGCAGCCTATCAGGAGAGATCAAACAGGTCTGTAGCTATAGCAACTGGCAGCCTATCAGGAGAGATTAAACAGGTCTGTAGCTATAGCAACTGGCAGCCTATCAGGAGAAATTAAACAGGTCTGTAGCTATAGTGACCTGAGGAGATGATGCAGCCCATACAAGAGTGAATATCTAGGAGTAGGTAGGACACTGTTAATGGACATATATTGCAAAGTGACTTGTTTTTGCAAGATCTTTAACATAAAAAGCAATCCTTGTAGTGAGACAACCCTTTAAGCAGTATATGGCAGCTGGGGGGCCCATTTCACTTTTTGCACTCGGACCCCAGAGCTCTAAGTTACGCCTCTGGGGTGCCCCGATAATACCCTGGCACTGCTCTGTTTTAGAGCAGGTGAGTCGGACACTGTGCCCACTTGCCCTTCTCATCGCTGCTGTTTTTAGGTCCTTATCTGAATGGCAAAAATACTGTAACACGAGCTTCACCCTCCGCTTCCTCATCGACACCAGAGTCCAAACCTTCCAGCGATCACATGACTAAATAAAAGCAGAAGTTTCCTTTTCCAAGATTGCAGGGCTGTCATTGTGTTTCCCCTGAGAAGTTTCTCTTTCAAAACGGCCGTTATGTTCTTGTTCCAATGAGGGAGGAGACAGAGAACAGCAGCAGCAGCTTTAGGTGTTACCCATATTTCCTCCCTCCCTGATGTCACGGGAAATTTTGGAGACCGGGTTTAAATTGCTCCAGCCCAAAGAGAAGGCAGCAAAGCACAAAAAGGCTTCACAACAGCAACTGCCTGGAGTAATAAAAAGAGGCAAAAAAGTGACAACAAGTTAGAAAGGACACAAAGAAGATAATAACGTCACACAGTGCAGAGAGATGGAACTGACACAGGTGCGCTCCGAGGAACCCCTGCTCCAAAGCGTACCCAGAAGCAGGACGTCGTGGATTCACTGGCTCAGCATCGTCTCCTTCGTCCTGTTATTGGGGGCCACCATCTTTTTAGCCCTGCTTCACTTTAACGTCTTCCAAAATGACAAGAAGGTGCGTGTCTCTTTAAGGGCAGCTGACGTTACTTTTAGACTCGGCAGAGCTGAATTTGTGCATTGCGCCCTTATCTGAAGTCCTACTTAAGCCCCAAAAATATGGGTTAAGGCAGTGTTCCCCAACTCCAGTCCCCAAGACCCACCAACAGGTCATGTTTTCAGAATCTCCCACAGAATGCACTGACCGTAATGATATCACCTGTGCAATGCTGAGGAAAGCCAGAAAACATGACCTGTTGGTGGGACTTGAGGACTGGAGTTGGAGACCCCTGGGTTAAGGTACAAATTCAGCATTGCTGCATCCAAACATCTACAGAGCTTCTGCATCCCTTGCTGTAAAAGCCATTGTATGGCAGGGATACGGCGATTTCCACACAAACCAGATCTACAATGTGCGGCGTTTCCAGCCGCGCCTCTCGTCAGTCTGGTTTATCGAGTTTTATCTGCTTCCTCCATACATTTCATGTGAACACAATCAGAGCTGGAATGTATCCACCAAACTATGCAGCTAACCATGGTTTTTCCTTTCTCTTCTTCAGGAAGAACTTCCAGTTCCAGAAGTCCTTCAGATCAAGAATTATTTAGGTAAGGAGGATAAAGCCGAATTATTGGTGGCACGGAGGGGGTTGGGTGGAGAATATTACATTTTCTAGTAATTCTACATAAGGTTCCTACACACAGATCAAAACATGTATATATTGCAATGGTCCCATAGTGTATGACTTAGAGGGTCTTAGGTTTTCCAGAGAGGCACATTCCAAAGAAAGTCAAATATGACAGTATATCAAATGCCTACAAACCCTATAATGGCTCTCTGTATGCTTGTATGCATGGACTCTTAGGTTAGTAGGTATTTTGGGGAATTGCACTTGTGCTGATGAGCCTCAAAAGGCTGAAACAGGTGTGTCTACAGATTAGTTAATGGGATGTTCCCACCATAGTCTTTGATGACATATCGATAGAATATGCCATCAAAGTCGGATAGATACAGCTCCCACTTCTGGGACCCATACCTACCTGGGGAACGGGGCCAAGAAAAAGTCGGCTCAGAATAGAGAGTTGGTCTTGCTTGTGCACAGCTCTCTATTTTGTTTTATGGGCGATCTGAGCACGGCCGAATAAAGCACTCCCCTGTACTGGGAACTCCCATAGAATAGAATGGAGAACACAGCGCTCCCCTGTACTGGGAAGTCCCATAGAATAGAATGGAGAACACAGCTCTCCCCTGTACTGGGAACTCCCATAGAACAGAATGGAGAACACAGCCCTCCCCTGTACTGGGAACTCCCATAGAATAGAACGGAGAACACAGTGCTCCCCTGTACTGGGAACTCCCATATAATAGAGTGGAGAACACAGTGCTCCCCTGTACTGGGAAATCCCATAGAATAGAATGGAGAACACAGCACTCCCCTGTACGGGGAACTCCCATAGAACAGAATGGAGAACACAGTGCTCCCCTGTACTGGGAACTCCCATAGAACAGAATGGAGAGTTGGTCTTGTTTGTGCACGACTCTCCATTCTGTTCTATGGGAGTTCTGAGTACGGCCAGAACACACCACATCCCTGTACTGGGAACTCCCATAGAACAGAATAGAGAGTTGGTCTTGTTTGTGCATGACTCTCCATTCTGTTCTATGGGAGTTCTGAACACGGCCGAACACACTGCACCCCTGAACTGGGAATTCCAATAGAAGAATGGAGAGTGGTGCACAAGTGAGACCAACTCTCCATTCTAAGCCAATACTTTCAGGAGCCCATTCACAAGATAGGTGTGGGTCCAAGAAGTGGAATCTATATCTATCAATCTTTGATGGTATATCCTTTCAAGATGTCATCAAAGTCTGTGATGGGAACACCCCTTTAATACCCAGGTCATATAGTAAAATTGGTTCTGTAGGGAAACACAAGGAAGACATGTCAATGGTATTCTGGAAGGTGTTTGCAAAAATAAATTTGACAGAAACACACAATAATGGTTAGGTCCTTATAGGCCATGCTTGATAGTCTTGGAAGTCCAGTGGCATGTGCATGGGTATAGTGGTTGAAGGGAACCTAAAAATATCTCCCTTTCCATATCTTCTATAAATTATGCGTGATAGTTGAGGACCCTAGTGAAGATTGGCATTGGGGCTGAGGTTGGTTAAGTAAGCCCCATAGGTCAGTCCTTGCTTTTAGTATAAAGGTAGATATAGTCTGGAAAAAAATGTCTGTACCTAACACTCTACCCTGATAATGGTATTAACTGAATTTTGTTTGTTCTTGCAGAATCTGCACCACACACTCAACCCATGAGTGGAAAGAGGGCAGCCGCTCACTTACTAGGTAAGCAACAGATCCCGTCCTCATCTGTCTGAGAGATGAACATTTGAGTGCCTCTTTCTGTGTCGTGAAAACTTGTACCTAATGGTTCTCTCACCTTTACAGGGAAAAAGGGCAATGAACACATAAACTGGCAAGGCGACTCCTCAAATGCCTTCAAAGATGGCAAAATAGAGCTTTTCAAGAACACCTTGGAAATCAAAGAAGGTGGACTTTACTTTGTCTACACCCAAGTCGTGTACACGGGCGGTAAATGCCAGAAACCTCTGGAGCTCACACATTCAATTCTCAGAAAGAGTATTGATGATGATGATGAGCCAATGGCAATCCTGAAATCCAGTAAAACGGTGTGTGAGAAGAACTCCGCGCTCTGGACTCAGCCAATATATCAAGGAGGGCTCTTCAAACTTGACCGGGGAGATATACTTTCTACTGAAACATCTCTGAGTTACCTACTGCACCATTCATTGACCAGGTCTACTTTGGGATCCTTGCTGTATAACAGAATGACACTGACCGTGAACTGAATTTGGACAGTCAACATGGTGGTCAGTTTCTAAAATGAACCTTACACCCTATCACTAGCAGCATGTACAGAAGATGACCTGCCATGTCTATGAACCATGAACCATGAGGATGGGTCTTACCCATGTAGCATCTTTTGTTCTCATGGCACGAGTCTCAAAAAAGTGGGTCAACTCAGACTCAACAGAAGTTCTGTCTTGAATGTAGAGCTCCATGGTAGCCGTTCTTTAGTATTTAAATATTATGAACTATTTATGTTATTATTTATTTATTTAAGTTATATTTTTCGGTTGATGTTTTCGATGTGATGTACATATGCATACAATGTATGTAAGTCCAAGTAGATGTGACCCTAGAATGGTTGAGGACCTATGAACCTAGATGTGACCCTAGAATGGTTGAGGACCTATGAACCTCAACAAGCCCCAAGCAGACCAAGGTTTTGTACTGGAACTATTATAGGGTATAATTATTTCATACGGGAAGCTTATTACTTCCTGATTGACCTGTTTCAATTATGTAATTGTTCATTAGAATTAAGACGTTACATTCCAAAAAGGTAATTACTATACACCACACCCTAAGGGGGCATATGATCGACTGAACGGTCCTTCTAAGTAACATCTGAGATTTCTTTTGATTTATTATGTGTGATTTTTTTTTTTACTTTTTGTCTTTTTGTTAAAAAAAAAAAAATGGGCGCCTTATGGTTTTAATAGGGCTCCAGAGAATCTATTGCTAAGCAATGTAAGCTATGCCCTGTTATCATGTAACACTATCCGGTCCAGACATGGGCTGTAATGTTATGAGGGCCAATTTTACGGCTTCCTCTTTCCACACTCCTGTCATTTTTATCTCTGTCTGGATACTTTCCTTTGTATTAGGAAGCTATCGTTTTTCACATTTTGTATGTATTTTGGCATACACTTTCAATAAATAATTGTAAACTCTACTCATTTTCTCTTATGTCCGTTGATTCTATGTTCATATTTGGTTTTTTAAGACTTACATGATAATGTTCAATTAAAAAAACAATGTATGGCTCAAAGCTATAAAAAAAACTATTGAAAATAGAATTAAAGGGACAGTTCAGTAAAGAAGAAGATACTCAGCTGTACTTAGTTCAGGGCCCAAGAGGGCAAGCAGGACACAGGGATTCTCTCTATGATGTTCTTTGGACCTTGTATCATGCTCCATCCCTTCTGGACCTACACTAGGTATAAATCACTGGACGAGGTTTCTTATTTTTTTTCGGTGGCTTACTTTAACTTTGATCTTTGCGATACAGACTTTGGAACTGTTCCCATGGGTGAGTTACTAGCACCCTTTGATTGGCTCAAAGTCCTGGTTACATAGTGGGGTGTATGGGTTACACTTAAACCTAGGTGCCTGTCCCTCAGTGGCCATTAGGCAGTAGCACAGCAAGATGAGGGGCAAATAGGGCACTCGTCCTTGGCTTTGTGAATTAGGGACGTGCAGGCAGCAGCACAGAGAGAGTTGGGGCAATCAGGGCACTTACCCTTGGTGTGTGAAGTAGGAATGTGGGGAAAGCAGCACATAGAGAGTTGGGGCAATCAGGGCACTTACCGTTGGCATTGTGAAGTAGGGATGTGGGGGCAGCAGCACAGAGAGAGGGGGACAATCAGGGTTTTTGCCCGTGGTGTTGTGAAGTGGGGATGTGGGGGCAGCAGCACAGAGAGAGGGGAACAATCAGGGTTCTTGCCCTTGGTGTTGCGAAGTAGGGATGTGGGGCAAACAGCACAGAGAGAGGGGAACAATCAGGGTTCTTGCCCTTGGTGTTGCGAAGTAGGGATGTGTAAGGATTTGGGATGAGGTCGTCTAGAGATATTCCCTCCCTTTCCTGCCTCTGCTGCCCTAAGAGACCCTTTAAGATAGTAAAAAGTTCCCCACACATGGTGTCCTCCATTGCCATCATGATTTGCCCCATTCTCAGACAATCTTAGGCATGGGCATAACTATTACAATAGCAACCAAGGGCCCAAAAACTAAGTGGACTTACCCTGGTGCAAGGACCATGATTCTGGGGAAATACGTTGGTATGGGTTGGTGTACTATGCAGAGTCTATGATAAATTGTGCCTTCAGCCATATACCTTGAATTAACTCACACCATATGCAGTCCTCTCCAATTCCTGTCACCTAGGTGGTGAGAGGACCTCTCAGTTAGTGTAATGGAAACCCTTCCCCTAGGAAAACAATAACACCCCCTGGCCCTAATGCTATGTATTCTTAGTAATCTACGACAACACCTATCTGCTCTCGAATAGACCATTTTAAGGGGTAAATCTTGAAAATAAAGCAAAACTACATTTCTGCCTTAGGCCTCTCTTTGCCTTGTGAAAAGTCATAGCAATATAAGTGGGTGGCGAGTCGAAATGTCATGGGTAACGTACCGTGGTATGGTAATAATAGATGGAGCTCTCTTACCATAAACCTACATTTATTTTCACAGTGTATGGAAAAGCTTCACAACCATGGCTGACACCTGCAGCTCTTCTCTTGTATGGTTGAGATAGCTACAACATCACTATGTCTTGATAGCTTACCTAAAAGGGGTTTTGCCACGATGTAATGTTGACGTGGGATCCTCCAAAATGGTATTACCAATACACTTTTCTAAACATATGTGAATACAAGAAAATTCAGTCCTGAGATAGCTACGGCTGCCTTACCTGCCCTTAGTTACTTTCAAAGCTACTAAAGATACGGCCTGACATAGCTGCGGACGACTTTGCCGCAGATCACACTTCTTATCTGATGAGAGGGAGCTGAAGAAGCTTTCAAGGCACCGGGTAAGAAATAAATTTTGTCTTTTGTATACAAATCATTAGTTGGTAGTGTGGATTATCCTGAGTAATAATTTCCCTTCCTTTATCTGATGACAGAGGACATGAAGAAGCTTTCAAGCTTTTGCTGTGTAGAAAGCTGTTGGTCTTATTGTATACCGAATCCACTAGTAGTAGTTTGAATATTTGAGGAAATTTCACACGATCCCTTATGCCGCTCTGTACTCGGCTGTCTGTCCTCTCTACTCTCTCAGCTCCCGGGCTTGTTACATTTGCTACTTAGCAGATAAGGCACGTTCGCCGCAAACCCTTTAACTACAATAAGATAAAATTTTATTATACGAATATATATAATATATATATCATAAATAAAGATATATATATATATAGTATATATATTATATATATACAGCAGAATTTCTAATATATACACTAGAACCCAACTTATTCTGATTTAAGGATTCCATGGGCGTCCTTTTATCAGAGCCAGACAGCCTTCCTTGTATGAGTCTGCAGAGATAGCTGTCGAATCACCAGAAAAGACCAACCCACTGTACTTTCTTAACCAGAAATAAGCTGGGATCTAAATGAATACAATACTCTCCTGAATCTTCTCCGCAGATCTATAGCATGCTGCCCGCAGATCAGATACCATATCCAGTGTGACGGGTTCTATGAAAGATTTCTTGCCGCTCGTAGCCTCTCCCTTGAACCTGTAGGACTCACCTGAAAATTCATCATAAATTGAGATTCCAATGAGGTCATTTGGTGAGAGTCTCATCTGAGATCTGTATCTCCTGGAAGTGTGAACATTGGTTTGAAAAGCACAAGAACTTTCAGGTTTGCAGTCGTTGTGTTCCTTACATTTCTTGGGTTTTTTGCACATTTCCTCCATTTCATGTTGTTTGGTTGGATGTGGCACAAATCATTATGTTTTCCATGTTTATTTCTTGATTTTATTCATTTCTATAGTGCCGACATATTCAACAGCGCTGTGCAAAGATTGTCATCACCCACATCAGTCCCATTCAGTCTCACAGTCTGGATTCCACCTTTAACTATCAGTATGTGTTTGGAGTGTGGGGAAAATCGGAATACCTGAACGAAACCCACGCCGACATGGGGAGAGCGTACAAACTCCATGCAGATGTTGTCTTTAATCAAAACCAAGACTCCAATAATGCAAGACAATGGTGCTACTATGGTGCCGGGGCCCTACTATTGGAATTGATTCTTGGGTCCCACCCGTGGAGATGATTCTTGGGTCCCACCAGTGGAGTTGATTCTTGGGTCCCACCAGTGGAGATGATTCTTGGGTCCCACCAGTGGAGATGATTCTTGGGTCCCACCAGTGGAGTTGATTCTTGGGGCCCACCAGTGGAGTTGGTTCTTGGGGTCCACCAGTGACGTTGATTCTTGGGTCCCCCATTGGAGTTGTTTTCTTGGGTCCCCCCAGTGGAGATGATTCTTGGGTCCCCCAGTGGAGTTATTCTTGGGCCCACACAGTGGAGTGGTTCTTGGGCCCCCATGGAGTTGATTTTTGGGCCCCCCCTAGGGAGTGATTCTTGGGGCCACCCATGGAGTTGATTTTGGGGCCCACCGTGGAGTTGATTTTGGGCCCCAGTGGAGTTTTTTCTTGGGGCCCACCAGTGGAGTTGATTATTGGGGCCCACCAGTGGGGGTGATTCTTGGGGCCCCCCAGTGAGTTGATTCTTGGGCCCCCATTGGGGGTTGATTCTTGGGGCCTACCAGTGGGGGTGTTTCTTGGGGCACACAGGGGGAGTGTTTCCCTTGGGCCCACAGTGGATTTTATTCGGGGGGGGGGGGCCAACAGTGAGTTGTTTTCCTTGGGGCCACCAGTGGAGGTGATTCTAGGGCCCCAGTGTAGTTAAAAAAAAAAAAAAAAAAAAAAAAAAAAAAAAAAAAAAAAAAAAAAAAAATTTTTGGGGAGAGTACAATTTAATCCTTGGAAAAGCCTTAAAAAATGTTTTTCATCTTTTAATCTTAAGAGGTAGGTCTATTTTGGTCCACCTTGCTCAGGGACCCACCATGCCCTGGAGCCCACCAGGGATTTATTCTGCTCCCCTGTCTGAACCTGGGTGCTATCCCCTGAGCCACCATGACTTGGTCTGTCAATTGCTCTGTTGTATTTTCAGAAATGCTGGACTTTTGCTAGGCAGCTAGATTTTATAAACCACAGGGCTTTATGTAATTGCATATGAAAACCAACTCCAATGGAAGGGAATCGGATCCAAAAAACTTTATTTTCTTGCAATAAAAACATCCAAAAATGGTAAAAGATGCCATTTTAGAACTAACGTGTTTCAGGAAAACCCTTAATCATAGCTAAGATTTGACAGGGCTTTATGTGGTATAATTTTGCATGCATACATGTATAAAAGTGCCAACACAATAACGCCAACACTCCCAAACACCAAAGGTCTTATTGGAATAACTGCATCATCACCCTTAGGTCCATATGGTTTGCCATATATCCTTCATACTGACTGCCCAGCAGGGAAGTTAAGTGCCAAGCCTCGTTTATATCCAGTACCAAATTTTCGGGATTATCAGACTTTCTGGACCAGATTAATGGAATGATAAGTTTTTTAAGGCAAAAGAGAAGGTCCTTATCTAATTGCATGTAATATACAGTATAAAAACCATACATTGAAACAGTACAAATAAAAGTCATGATGTCCAAAGCAACATAAAAGAAGGAAAATTGTAACTAGACATCCAGGTGGTCATGTTGGATTGGTTGTCATTGTCTTCATTAATTTGTACATCTGACCCATGTTAGTATAATCAGTAATCACACAGCCCCTATCTCATACATCTAGTATGCACTGAACAATGTTCTATATGTCACATACGGACAAGTTAGGGCAGTTTGTCAGGTTTTACTAATAAGTGGAATTACCCTTCATAATATAAACTGATGTGTACGATACATAAGACTCAGCAAGTACAAGTGTGAATACCTGCCAAGTAAAGATAAACTTGGACTGTTAATAATCAGGACAGAATAAGGTCCGTGGAGGCCCCTGTGTGCAGCCTAATTACAGTGCCATACATAGCCCAAATGTTACAAATACTACAGTAACCAAATAGCAGTGCCATACAGAGACCACATAATACAGCTACTACAGTGACCAAATAGCAGTGCCATACAGAGACCACATAATACAGCTACTACAGTGACCAAATAGCAGTGCCATATAGAGACCACATAATAATACAGCTACTACAGTGACCAAATAGCAGTGCCATAAAGAGACCACATAATAATACAGCTACTACAGTGACCAAATAGCAGTGCCATACAGAGACCACATAATAATACAGCTACTACAGTGACCAAATATCAGTTCCATACAGAGACCACATAATAATACAGCTACTACAGTGACCAAATAGCAGTGCCATACAGAGACTACATAATAATACAGCTACTACAGTGACCAAATAGCAATGCCATATAGAGACCACATAATAATACAGCTACTACAGTGACCAAATAGCAGTGCCATACAGAGACTACATAATAATACAGCTACTACAGTGACCAAATAGCAGTGCCATAGAGAGACCAAATAATACAGCTACTACAGTGACCAAATAACAGTGCCATACAGAGCCAAAATACTACAGCTACTACAGTGACCAAATAGCAGTGCCATACAGAGACTACATAATAATACAGCTACTACAGTGACCAAATAGCAGTGCCATACAGAGCCAAAAAAATACAGCTACTACAGTGACCAAATAGCAGTGCCATACACAGCCTAAATAATATGGATACTACAGTGACCAAATAACAGTACCATAAAGACCCCAAATAATACAGCTAGCACAGCGACCAAAAATAGTACCATATAGAGCCCAAATAATACAGCATTTACAGTGACCAAATAACAGTGCCATACAGAGACCACATAATACAGCGATTATAGTGTCCAAATAGCAGTGTCATACAGGGACCAAATAACACAGCTACAACAGTAACTAAATAACAGTGCCATAAAGAGCCAAAATAATACGGCTACTACAGTGCCTAAATAACAGTGCCATACAGTGCCCAAACAATACAGCTAGCACAGTGACCAAATAACAGTGCCATACAGTGCCCAAATAATACTGCTACTTCAGTGACTAAATAACAGTTCCATAAAGAGCCAAAATAATACAGCTACTATAGTGACCAAATAGTGCAATAGAGAACAAAAATAATATAGCTATTACAACATGCAAATAACAGTACCATTTATAAACCAAATAATACAGCTTTTACAGTATCGAAATAATAGTGTTATATACAGAGCCCATATAACAAGTCGACTACAGTGATCACATAGGGCCATGCAGATTGCAACTACTACAACTAACACAGTGACCAAATAACAATGCTACATAGAGCTCAAATAATGCAGCCATTATAGTATGCAAATAGCAGTGCCATGCATATAGTAGTGACAGGTGAAGCCCTAAAAATCCAGCTACTACAGTAAACAAATAACGTGTCTTTAAAACATAAAGATACAGCTAGACATTACGCAAATAGTCCATACGATAGCGTATCAATGAGCCCCAAATAAATCCTCATGATGGCTGAATCTGTGGGGAAACAGCACTAAGTATTTAATTCCCCCACAGCGCCAACACAGGAGAAACAAAGTGTTACAGGGAGCCGAATTGCTTGGGACAAAAGCAGTGGAAGTAGAGGGCTGCTGTCCCCAGCTGGACTGAAGAAGGTGGTAGAGCAGTCCGGGTGTGAGTGGAAACAGTGGAGCTAGAAAGAGTGTGCAAAACAGAGATAGGGTGCAGACTGCAGAGACATAGGAGGGGAGGACCAAAGTGGATATTTCTCAGACAGCGAAGTGATAAAAGCCATATTGAAGGGCAGCAACCGCTTGGAGGACAGTAACTCCTTGCTTATCGGTCTCCCTCTCTTTAAACTCTCCCCTCTACAATCTCTCCTGAATGCAGCAGCCAGGCTCGTCTTTCTTTCCAGCGCTATACTGATGCCTCTACCCTGTGTCAGTCATGGCACGGTTGCCTATCAGTTTCAGGATAAAACATAAACTCTACTCTCACCCATAACGCTCTCCACAGCGCTGCACCCCCCTACATCTTCTCCCTCATCTCTGTCTACCACCCTACCTGGTATTCCACAGCGCTGCACCCCCTACATCTCCTCCATCTCTGTCCTCCACCCCTACCCGTCTCCCACAGCGCTGAACCCCCTACATCCTTCCCTCATTCTGTCTCCCACCCTCCCCCGGGTCTCCAACAGCGCTGCCCTCTACATCTTTCCCTCATCCTGTCTACCCACCCTACCCGGTCTCTCCACAGCGCTGGGACCCCCTAATCTCCTCCTCATCTCTGTCTACCACCCTACCAGTCTCTCCACAGCGCGCACCCCTACATCTTCTTCCCTCTCTCGTCTTCCCCCTACCCGGTCTCCCACAGCGCTGCACCCCCTACATCTTCTCCCTCATCTCTGTACCACCCTACCTGGTCTCTCCACAGCGCTGCACCTCCTACATGTTCTCCCTCATCTCTGTCTTCCACCCTACTGGTCTTCCAAAAGCGCTGCACCCCCTACACTCCTCCCTCATCTCTGTCTACCACCCTATCCGGTCTCTCCACAGTGCTCCTCTCTCATCTCTTTCTACCACCCTACTCTCTGCTCTGCTGATGATCTTAGATTTCATGCCTCAATCATCTGAACCTCCTATAATTGCCTCCTTGACTTCACACGTGCTGCCCCAGTTCTCTGGCACATAATCAGCCACATTCATAACCCTTAGGCCGTGTTCACACGGCTTATTCAAGCCGTAATTGCGGGCCGGATCCCCCCCGCAGAACGGCTTGAATAAGGGCGGATGGGGGCTGGGGCCCGGGGGTTTAACGGCCGGGGGAGCGGGCTCGCCGGCCCAATAAACAATTGCATTATTTACGGCGCATACGCGCCGTAAATAATGTGCATGTCACTTTTTTCCCCCCCCGCGGCGGATTCGCCGGTGGGGAGAAGAGAGGATCCATAGTTCTCTATGAGAACTGTGGATTACAGTAATGACAGGGACGGATTGGCGCCGTACTGCAGCGCAAATCCGGCGCACAGTACAGCTTCAATCCACGCCCAAATAAGCCGTGTGAACGAGGCCTTATAGTTTTAAGCGCGTGAGAACACATATTCTTAGTTAGGCCTTTCAAGAGCCCTAAGTGTTATCCCCACCGCGTTCAGTCACACACACTCCTGACACTCCACTAGTTGGGAACTCACAGGCCCTGATCTGTAGATAGATTTACTGTCTGGGTGTAGGTGTTCTGTGTGGGTGGCAGGTTCATCCACTTTTATGTATACTACCCCATGTTTATGGAAGAGGGCGGGACCATTTTGTAAACTAAACTCTTTTCACCTTTTGTCTCACCTCTTTTAACACACAGATTGTAAGCTCTGAGGAACAGGGCCCTCACACCTCATACCTGATCTGTTAGTAGCTTTTTTACTATGTAATGTTTGTCTTTTGTTTGTACCTGTGGTCACTATGTACTGGACTTTGGGGACTCAATGGAGCCATAGCCTGTTGTTGTGGTATTCTGTGTTGGCGTAGGGTGGCTCCTTGATGACCCAGAGAGGCACACAGGTTGTGATAGTTGAGTTCCTAGCCCTAGACAGACTTGGATGGGACCTAGTGGTGTAGCTAGAGTTTCCGCCTCCTGAGGTTGTCACTAAGTTTCCCGCCCCCCCGGTTTATAGACTATACCCCCACTTTTCCAGGCCATGCCTCTTTTTACAGGCTCCTCCTCCATAAATCATGATCGCATCTTAATAAAAACATGTTTTTATGTCAAGATATTCTAAGAGCCAGAACATTTTTACTTTTTTTTTTGCTGGGTGAGGGCTTCTTATTTGTGAGATATGTTGACGTTTTTGTTGGTACCGTATAGGCGTACATAAGATTTTTTTCATCACTTTTGGGGTTGGATGGAAAACAATAAGGCAGTTCTGGCATGGTTTTAATTTTATTTTTTTTTGTTGTATTTCCCGCTTGAATTAAGTAATATCAAAATTTTATAGATCGGATTATTACGGTCATGGCGATTTTAACCTTTTTTTTATAGCATAAGACTTTATTATTGGGGAATCAAGGGTATTATGTTTATTTTTTAATTTTTTATTTAATTTAATTGCTTTTTACTATGGGACTGGGCTGTGTGATTGCTTTTATAATACATAGCAATAAATAACTGTATTTCTATGTATTATGCTGGCAGCTTTATTAGACTCTATTAGGGTTCTGTGCATGGCAGAACCAGAGACCATTATTTGGACCTTGGCAGTCCTGGCAACCATGGGTAACCTGAGATCGCGTTGCAGGGGTGCCCATAGATGAGCCACCTCCCTCTGTTAACCACCTAAATGTCACAGACACTATTGACTGCAGCATCTAACTGGTTAAATGGCCAGGATCAGAGCAAGCTCCATTCCCGGCCTATGTACATTACAGCCAATTACTGTTGAAGATGGTGCAGGCACAGCCTCTAAGCCCACACCATCCGAGCCCCATACATGTGCGGTGTCAGGGAGACCAGCCAACTCTTACGGGTCTTAGAAGAGTTGGCAAGCGTGTGGCCAGGGGGCGGACTGCCCCCTTGGTGCTATACCATTGTTGGGAACTCCCAAGGTGGTTGCACTCCACCAACCGAGGTAAGGTCTTTTGCAGCACAAGTCTTAAAGGGGTTTTCTGGGACTTTTTATTTGCTATAGGGCTCACAACTTTATTATATTGATACTTATTAAATTTTATTTATCTGTTCTGTTGTGCAGAAGCAGCCAAAGAGCCCTGTCCTCCCTTCCCCCCACCTCCTGCAAACCACCTGACGTTCATTGATCACATGGCCTCAGTGAACGTTTTGTCGTTACTCAGTGGGTGTGCTGAAGCCAGGCTCAGCTCAGATACACTCCCCTGTAGTGGACGTGACCTGAGAAGAGAACAATCTGGCTGCATATAGTGAGGTCATTCTCTCCTGCAGGTCTCAGCAGCAGAAGTGATTACAGGGTAGAGGAAATTGTTAGCTCTGCTTCAATTACTATTAGTAAGGGAAGCAAAGGACAGCAGTAAAAAGCATTTACATTGTTACTTATAAGTCACTATGTAAACCGAGGTGCTGACAGGAATGTAATCATGACAAAAATTACAGAGCTGAAGGGAAGAGAGCGTTACACACTAACACTAATGTTGGCACATACACACTTGCAGTGATAATTATGTATACATAGTGACTTATCACTGCTAGCTACTAAAGTCTAGGTGCCTTCATTATTATGATCAAAACTGATTGCTGTGGGGGATGTGACGTCACCTTTCTTGGATGCTAGATAGGCTATCCAGTGTACAGGAAAGATGGGTGATGGCACATTCCACACAAAAATCTGATTTACAGAGCTGTGTACCTGCTGTGGGGGATGTACAGCACATACATAGAAATATATGACCAAATGATATATTTACATATGTATTACATATATTATAAATAAGATGACGAAAGAATGTTTCTCTACCATGTTACAAACGGATTGGTGCACTGTACTATACACAGCCTGTTATAAGCAACCAGGAAGTGAAGTAGAGTAGATATGCAGGGGCATGAGGTTTACATGTTTGAGAATGATGATGTAAGAGTGTACAAGGCAGGGTTGAACAGTGCTAGAAGGATTAGGGGGTGGGTGCAGGGAAGTCCTAGATTGTAACTGCAAAGCATTCTGGGATTTGTAGGACATAGCTGCTTTAGAACTACTGACACTCCCACAAGCAAGAAATTTCACTGCAAAAAGTGGATCTTATGATAGATGAATAAGAGGCAAAAGAAACACATGAAGTTAGTAGAATATCTTTACTTTTCAACATAAATGCTGTTTATCGTGTTCTATGAAATCATTAAAGGGGTTTTGCCACAATGTAATGTTGACATGGGATCCTCCAAAATGGGTATTTAATCACTTTTCTAAATATATGTGATTAAAAAAAGTGAAGCCTCTGAGAGCTGCAGCCTGACTTAGATGCCCTTAGTTTGCTGACTGTTTACATTAGCTACGACCAGGAACTGATCTGGCAAGCTCCTGGCCAGACTTGCGTTGTTTGCACTTCTTATCTGATGGCAGGACACAGGAAGCTTTGAAGGGAGGGGGAGAAAAACGTGTTACTGGACATCTGCACTGGCTTTGTTTCTGTGTCAGAGCCTGTGGCTGCTGTATAGAGAATTCACTGGTTGTAATGTAATTATCTGAGTAAACATGCAGACACTCCCTGCTCAGCCCTCCTCCCACCCCCCCCGGTCTGTAGTCAGAAAACAGCTGCCTGCTCGGAGCGTATGTTTAATCCTGAGCACATAAGAGGGAGAAAACAGAAACCGTAGAGCTTGTGCTTGTGTTATCCTCTGTGGTTTAGCCAAACATGTTTGCTCATTCTACAGAGACTGAATATCAGCCTCCAGAGCGTGCATGGGAGGTGGAGCGATGACATCACAGAGGGGGGTACTTGTTTTTTTTAAACAGAAACATAACGCTCCGTGTTTCAAGGCTCAAGAGGGGAGTATCAGCCTGTTAGGTAAGGAAATCACTTCTTGGCAAAACCCCTTTAAACTCCCGGATAACCCCTTTAAGTTTTAATAAAAGCGTGTTGATGTCTGAAGATTGTGTTACATGTCCACAAAGGTCATCATATATTTTCAGGTGCTTCAGAGAGATAAGGAGGCGTTCTTTGTGGACACCATCTGGCTAATCGATGAAGATCCCAAATAAGGAGTCTCCTATAATAACTTGGAACTTCTTAATAGTCATTAAAGGTTATTTGTTATAAGAGAGTGCAGTGAATTTCACCCGACAGCTCAGAATCCCCGGCCGGTGCTGAACCTGCCCGTCCTGTTCTGCAGAAGAATATCCAGCGTGCTATCTGACCGGCAATACTGATTCATTCAAGCTTGTCCTGGGTTTTCGCTCAGCAGACACATCTCTTCTGCTTTCAGCTTGCTCGGTGAGTATTGCTGAGTCGGCAGCATGACAATCTCTTGCTTCCTGTTTAGTCAGAGGCGTTAATGGTGTATAATGCATAATAAATATGAATAAGCCTTTCTGTCTTCTGTTCCGTTGTGTGGAGCTCAGTCTTATATCAGTGTCTGCTGCTTCCCCCCATGTAATGCACTGAGGAAAATGCTGATGCTTTCCAATTAAAGGGATATTCTACCCAAATATCCATAAGAATGCTGCAGATTATGCAGGATCAAATACAGTGGGGAAAATAAGTATTTGATACACTGGCGATTTTGCAAGTTTTTCCACCTACATAGAATGGAGAGGTCTGCAATTTTTATCGTAGGTTCACTTCAAGTGTGAGAGACAGAATCTAAAAAAAAAACGAGAAAATCACATTGCATTATTTGTAAATAATTATTTTAATTTTATTGCATGAAATAAGTATTTGATCTACTACCAACCAGCAAGAATTCTGGCTCTCATAGACCTGTTAGTTTTTCTTTAAGAAGTCCTCCTACTCGGCACTCATTACCTGTATTAATTGCACATGTCTGAACTCTTACACCTGTCCACACACTCCATCAATCACACTCCAACCTCTCCACCATGGCTAAGACCAAAGAGCTTTCTAAGAGTTGGACATCAGGGATAAAATTGTAGACCTGCACAAGGCTGAGATGGGCTATAGGACAATAGGCAGTAGCTTGGTGAGAAGGCAACAACTGTTGGCTTAATTATTAGAGAATGGAAGAAACACAAGATGACTGTCAATCTTCCTCGGTCTGGGGCTCCTGCAGGATCTCGCCTCGTGGGGTAAGGATGATTCGGAGAAAGGTCAGGAATCAGCCCAGAAACTACACGGGAGGTTGGTCGTGCCCTGAAAAAGAGCTGGGCCCACAGTTCAAAAGTTATGTTAGTAGCACACCACGCCGTCATGAAGTAAAATCCTGCAGGGCACACAAGTTCCCGCTGCTCACATCAACACATGTCCAGGCCCATTTGAAGTTCAGCAATGACCATCTGGATGATCCAGAGGAGGCAGGAGAAGGTCATGTGGTTAGATGAGATCAAAATGGAACTTTTTGGTATCAACTCCACTCGCCGTGTTTGGAGGAAGAAGAAGGATGGGGGACAACCCAAAGAACACCGACCCAACCGTGAAGCATGGGGGTGAAGACATCATATTTTGGGGGTTCTTTTCTGCAAAAAGGACAGGATGACTGCACGGTATTGAAGGGAGGATGGCTGGGGCCATGTATCGTGAGATTTTGGCCAACAACTTCCTTCCCTCAGTAAGAGCATTGTAGATGGGTCGTAGCTGGGTCTTCCAGAAGGACAATGACCCAAATCACACAGCCAGGGCAACTAATGAGTGGCTCCGTAAGAAGCATTTCAAAGGCCCTTTGGAGTGGCGAGCCAGTCCCCAGAGCTGAACCAATAAAAAAAAAAAATCTTTGGAGGGAGCTGAAACTCAATGTAGCCCAGCGACAGCCCTGAAACCTGAAAGATCTGGAGGAAATCTGTATGGAGGAGAAGGCCAAAATCCCTGTACAGGAAAGGTCTGACCTCTGTAATTGCAAACAAAGGAGTAACGGACCTGGGTTGTGGATCCACTGAGCCACCGCAAGCGATGGCGGAAGGGCCACACCAGGGAGGGAGTCAAAGTGGAACCGGTGTTCACAGAGCCCCCCCAAAAAAGCGGGATGGACTTGCTGCGGGGAATTCCACCAGGTCGCTACCCCTGATGTGATTTTGGCGGTGGTAGCAAGGAATAGCGCGGTTTACAGAATCGGCAGGCAAAACTCGTAGTCAGGGAACGGGTCGGAAGGTCGGGGCGGGGGCAGCGAAGGTCGGGGTTTCGGAGAACTAAGCCGTGGGGATTTGGTACACAGGACAGAAAAACGGAACGTGGGAAAAAGGGCTTCCTGCATAGGTATGGGCTTAGGGAATCGGCGAGGGCCAGGAAGAGGTGGAGCGTATATTCTGGGACAGCGGCAGGTTTTTTTCAATTATGGGCGCGCTGGCCCTTTAAATTGCGAGAGCCGGCCGCCCCGTCCCCTACGGGGCGGGGCCCCCGCCCCCGGGCCGGGGAAACACAGTCCGGTGCAGGGTCAGGTGAGGAGGAAGACTTCCTGGGACGGGGTGCACACGGGAGCGGCGCTGCCCGCACCAGTGCGGCCCCATTAACGGCCAGCGAGTGCGCCTGCAGCCGGACCCCGGGCTGCAGCGCCACTCTTGACAGTACCCTCCCCCTTAGGTCTCCCCTTCTTTTGCCCTGAAAGAAATCTCGGAGTAAGTTTCGGTCCTGATGTTCTCCTCCGGGCTCCCCGATCTTTCCTCGGGACCGAACCCTTCCAATCAATAAGGAAAGTAACGTTTCCCCTTGGTCGTCTTCTACCCGGGGAATTTCCCTTTTCACGGAAAGCTCGGTTCCCACAGATTGACGTCCTTTAGGGACTGGGGGGAAAATGGAAGGAGTTCGGAATAAGCATCGAGGGGGGGAGCCGGAGCTTGTAGGCCACGGATTGATTTTTCAGGACTTCAAAAGGGCCAAGGAACGGGGGGGCCCCAGTTTGTAGGACGGAATCCTTAGACGAACATATTTGGAGGACAACCAACCTTATCCCCAGGCTTGAACGGGGGGCGGAGTCCTCCTATGTTTATCTGCCTGGAGTTCATCCGAGCGGAATCCAGAGCAACGATTGCTGCGTATTGTCCCAAATGGGACTTCAGGTCACGAATCAGGGAGTCCACCGCGGAACGTCCGCGACCGATGACAGCGGGAGGGGCGGCGGGGATGTAGTCCATACCCCAAACGAAAAACGGAAAAAGAAGAGCGCCGTAGAATCAGAGTCCAAGGAATTGGGGGGCGAATTCGGCCCAGGGTAACAAGCCTGCCCAATGGTCTTGCGGGGGCCGAGACGAAATGACGTAGGTAGTTCTCCAAGATTGGTTATTTCCCTTTCTACTGCCTTTCAAACTGTGGGTGGTAAGCGGAGGAGAAGTCCAAATCCACTTTGAGCTGAGAACAGAAAAGACCGCCAAAAACGGGAGACGAATTGAACTCCGTGATGGGGACACAATGTGTCGAGGAAGGCTTGCAGGCGGAAGACATGCAGGAAGAAGAGGGTAGCCAAAACAATGGTGCGGGAGGGGAGTCCAGGCAAAGGTCCAAAATGGCCATTTTAAAAAAAGCGATCGGCGATGACCCAAATGGACAGTATTACCGCGACGGGCGGGAGATCCGTGATAAAGTCCTTTGGAAAATCTGGGACCATGGCGGTCCGGAACGGGAGAGGAGGGAGAAAAATCCTCCCGGCTTGAGGTCAGGTGTTTTTGTTGCGACCACCGAAGAGACGAGGCCACAAAATCCTTTACATCCTTGATTAGGTGGGCCACCAGTAGTATCCGACCAAGAGCTGTGCCGTCTTCCGAGCTCCGGGTGGCGGCAACCCGAGAGCCATGACCCCATCTCGGGGATTCCCCTCCGAAGAGATGGACGAAAATTTAGGACTTGCCCGGAGGGTTACCTGCCGTAATCTACGGGGAGCACGGTGACCAGAGGTTGGGGGGAATGATGTGGAGCAGGTGGGGGGGGTCCTCCCCTAGCACGTCCGACGCCCGAGACAGAGGCATCGGCTTTGACGTTCTTCTCGGCTGGGCGGAAATGGATCGTGAAATTGAAGCGCGGAGAAGAAGAGGGCCCAACGGGCCTCCCGGGGATTAAGGCGCTGAGCGTCTGGAGGGTTACCACAAGATTCTTGTGGTCGGAGTAGATAGAAAATGGATGTCGGGGCCCCTTAAGCAGATGACGCACTCTCAAGGGCCAATTTAAGGGCCCAAACCCAGCCCAGGTTTCCCTTTATGGTGTAGTTCTTCTCCGCAGGAGGAGAACGTTTTCGAGAAGAACCCGCCACGTGACCAACTTGCCCTTGGAAACCCCTCTGAGAGAACCCCCCTGCTTCAAGGATGATGCTCCACCTCCAGAAAAAACGGGTTCACTACATCCGGGAGAGACAAAACGGGGGGCCGATGCAAAGGCCCCCTTGACCCGGGCGAAGGCTTTCGCCGCTTGGGGCCCACAACCTGGGGTTTTGCCAGACTTCTTGGTTAAGGGCCACAATGGGGCCACTAGCGTCGAAAAAGTTGTGGGGTTTAAAAAGACGGTATAATTTGCAAAAGCCGAGGACCTTTGGAATGCCCGAAGGCCCGTTGGACGAGGCCTGCAGGACGGCGACTGTTTGGCTGGATCCCTTTGCAATCCCTTGGCGGAAACAATTTACCAAGGAAGGGAGGCTGGATTGGTGAAATTTGGCATTTCTCATTTGGCGAAGAGGCGATTCTCCCGAAGGCGACTAAGGGGACCTGGCGCAAATGGAGACGGGGGGGGACTTGAGTCAGGCGAAAAATCAATATGTCGTCCAGATACCGGGAAAACGCTTCATTTAAGAGATCCCTTGAAGATGTCGTTAACGAACCCCTGAAAACACCGCAGGGGTGTTACAGGGACCAAAGGGCATAAAATAGGTATTCGAAATGTCCGTCCCGGTGGGTTGAATGCGTCTTCCACTCGTCGCCTTCTCGGATTGGATAAGGTTATAGGCCCTCGGGAAGTCCAGTTTGGTGAAGATCTCTAGCCCCCCAAGTCGGTCGAAAAGCTCCGAAAATTAACGAAAGTGGATAGCGGTTTTTCACCGTAATCTTATTTCTTCCACAAAGACCCCGAAGAAGCCTGCTCCAGTGGGAAGAGGACTTGCGGAAATAAAACCTTTCTTGAGGTTCTCCTGAATGTAGTCTGACATGGCCTTGGTCTCGGGGACCGACAGGGGTAGACTCTGCCCGAGGGGGGGGTCGTGCCAGGCAACAGGTCTATAGTGGGAATGTTTTGGGGCCGGTGAGGTGGCAAGGAGTCAGGGCCCGTTTTTTGGAGAAACGTCGGAGAGGTCTTGGTACTCTGCAGGTAACCCAGGCAACGGCTTCTTGGGCAAGGCGGAGAAGTGGGACGCACCGGGCGCGGTGCGGACAGGACAACGTTTCTGGCAGTCCTGTCCCTCGTGTAACTTCGCCCGTCTTCCAGTCCAAGACCGGGGCGTGGCATTGCAGCCAGGGTAACCCCAACAGGGGTAGCAGACGAAGAAGGGGGGTAATAGTTAGAACATGATTCTCTCGCCATGGAGTGCCCCTACATGCATAGTAAAGGGCTCCCTTACGGTACTGGATGGTATCGTGCAGGACCTCCCACTTACTGAAGAGATCGCCAGAGGCTTATCGAGGCGGAACGGTAGGAAGGCGAAGCTTCGGACACCAGGGGGGACATCCATAAAATTTCCCGCCGAGCCGGAGTCCCAAGTGGGCAGAGGCTTGAATCTTCACTCCCGAACTAGAAGTGATCTGCACCGGGTTTGGCAGAACGTGGGAGGGAACTGTGCACAACCCCGGGACGGGCCCCTCCCACGTGCCCTAGGTGCGAGCGTTTCCCTGGCCGGACGAAGCGGACAGTCCCTCAAGAAATGCTCTGGACTAGCACAGTACAGGCATAGGTTTTCGGGTGCGGCGTCGGGCCCCGCTCTTGTACTGAGAGTAAGGCAATCGACCTGCATGGGCTCCTCGCTGGGAAAGCTGAGGTTGGGCGGGGGTTTCCGGAGGTTTCTGGAATACCGGAGCCAAACGCGGGAAAGCGACGAGGTCGAGCAGAATCGCGTTCCTGGCGAGTCTTCTTCTCTCTCAGAGAAAGCACATTTAATCCGGGGGCAAAGGGGGATTTAAACTCAGACAAGGAAGCCGGGAAAATCCCTTGCGGCCAGGGCATCCTTTTCCCGGTAGGGAGGCCCTTCTTGAAAGTGGGCAAAGGGCGGGCCTCATTCCAGGTCAGCTCCCAGGCCAAAGTAGGAATTGGATGGGTAGTCACCCACGAGGATTCTCCTTGACGTAAATTCAGGAGTGCGGTCTCGCTGACGAAGCCGTGCCCGGTTCCTCAATAACGCAGCGGAACTCCTTGAAGAAGGCTGCAAGGGCGCCACCAGAGGATCTCCCCTGTCCCAGAGGGGGGTGGCCCATGCCAGAGCCTTCCCGGAGAGCAGGCTGAGGACAAACGGCACTTTTGCGCGTTCGGAGGGAAACTGGCCGGCCATTAGCTCCAGTGCATAGAGCACTGTGTATAACCCCCTGCATTTGTTTCGGGTCTCCCTTGAACTTTGAGGGGAAGCGAAAGCCGGAGCTTAGGCCAGGCGGCGAGGGCACCCGGCGGTGCAGGAACTGGCGGTGAAGACGGTGGAGACTGCCGTTTGGGGGGCGACGAGTTGCCGCATCATGGACGTCAGCTGATCCAATGCTGTGCCTGCTGCGTCAGGGTGCTGGGACTGCTGGGGGAACGATGGACGTCAGATCTTCTAGGTGGGTAACGGGGAACCTTGGCGGGATCCTTTGGGACGATTCCCAAATGTAACGGACCTGGGTTGTGGATCCCACTGAGCCACCGCAGCGATGGCGGAAGCACACCAGGGGAGCGGAGGGCTAAGGGGGCCGGTGTTCACCAGAGCCCGCCGCAAACCGGGGATGGACTTGCTGCGGCGGAATTTTCCCCCAGGTTGCTACCCCTGATGTGACTTGCTTGCGTGGTAGCCAAGGAAAAAGCGCGGTACAGAATCGGCAGGCAAAACTCGTAGTCAGAGAGGGTCGGAAGGTCGGGGGAGGCAGCGAAGGTTCGTGGTCGGAGAACGTTTAAGCCGGTGGGACTGGTACACAGGGACAGACAAACCGGAACGTAGAAAGGGCTTCCTCGCATAGGTATGGGCTCTATGGGGAAACGGCGGGGGGCCAGGAAAAGGTGGAGGTTTTATATATGGACAGCGGCAGGTGTTTTCAATTATGGGTGCGCTGGCCCCTTTAAATCTGCGAAGAGGCGGCGCGCGCATGGCCTCGGGGCGGGCCGGGGGCGCACCGGCCCCGCACACAGTCCGGAGCAGGGTCAGATGAGGAGGAAGACTTCCTGGGACGGGGGTGCAACGGGACGCGGCATGCCCGCACCCGGTGCGGGCCCGCGTTAACGGCCAGCGAGTGCGCCTGCAGCCCGGACCCCAGGCTGCAGCGCCACTTGTGACAAAAGGTTTCTGTACCAAGTATTAATTTTTGTTTTTCTGTTGTATCACATACTTATTTCCTGCAATAAAATGAAATTTAATTATTTAAAAATCTAAGAATGTGATTTTCTATATTTTTTTTAGATTCTCTCTCTCACAGTTGAAGGGAACCTACGATAAAAATGACAGACCTCTCCTTTCTTTGTAGGTGGGAAAACTTGCAAAATTGAAAGTATTTCAAATACTTATTTTCCCCACTGTAGGGGCTGGTTGGTGTAGGTGGGGGCTTCTTTTAAAGGGAACCTGTCACACTGAACACTTTGATCTGCAGGCAGCATGTTATAGAGCAGGAGGAGCTGAGCAGATTGATACTTAGGACCACATGTATGAAACTGTTTAGGTCTAAAACTCACTCTTTTGTGAGTTTTAGACCTAAACAGGTTCATACATGTGGCCCTTAGTTTTGTGGGGAAAGATTGAGCAGAAATCATAATTTAGTCAT
The DNA here is from genome assembly GCA_025379985.1 of Phyllomedusa bahiana. Lineage (NCBI taxonomy): Eukaryota > Metazoa > Chordata > Amphibia > Anura > Hylidae > Phyllomedusa > Phyllomedusa bahiana. Next base: position 16,966 of record JAODAL010035073.1, on the reverse strand, counting down.
TTAAATTTCTGCTTATTTTTGACTGAGGAGTCCATTGGGCGGTCTTTTATGTGATTGACAGCCTCCTTGAGTGTGCATATAGAGATGGCTGTCAGTCACTGATAAAACCGCCCACTGGACTCCTGAATCCACTATAAGCAGCAAATTGAATGAATTAATTAGTTCTAATGAATCTTTCTCTAACAAACTATATATCAGGCTGCTCAGCTTTTCCTGCTCTATAACCGGCTGCTGGCAGATCAGATACCATGTTCAGTATGACAGGTCCCTTTTAAGTAGTGGTGCTGATACCTAGATGCCTGAGGCTCCATGGAGCACAAGTGAGGACAAGCTGTGCCAGGAGATCAAGGGCACTGGGCAAAAAAATCCTGTTATATGCCCCTGGTGCCAGGTATACACCACTATGTAGTGCAGAGAAAAATGTAGGTGCATGTGAGACCCATAGAACGCCACAACTAATTTTACCCAACTTGCCCATAAGCTCACTGGATCCTAAAATCTACTTTAGTTTGAAAATCTCCATTCATGGCAAGAAGGAGGTGACACAGAAAAAAAATTATAATGGTGCTCACCAGAATCCAATGCAGATTAGAAGACAATGGTCCTAATTGATCTTATGTGCAGAGAAGGAATCATTGAAGAAGGAGGTGACACTGTGAAAAGAAGCATCACATCACATGCCATAGTGCCATGCAGATGAGCTGTGATCACCGAATTACTGCGGATTTGCCGCTGCAGATTTCGCTGAAAGTTTCTGCAAAATAATACCATGGCAAATCCAAGCCATGTGCTATGACCAGCCAGGAAAGTAACTCAAATTCACAGGGCCCCATAGCAAACCGAAAGGGGCCCCTTCCATCTAATGACCGGAGTCTCAAACAGCAGCGTATGTGGCTATAAATAAAGCTGGTAGCACTAGATGTCAGAAAGCCACCAACTTGTTATTTCCTACAAAAACATACTTCTTTTTTGCAACAGTATGGGCCCCCTGCATGGGTCCTCTGGGCCTCATAGCAGCTGGGCAGTAGTTACCTCCATTCTAAAGGAGCAGATAATATCCTGTGGGAGAGACATGGATCCTAGAGGCTTAAATGGGTGTTCTCACCATGCTGTTTTAAGAGCCTACTCTTCACAGATAGCTTCAGGCTCCAACTTTTTGTTCAGGCTGTGGGCAGTTCTATAGCTTTAGGCTCCCACTTCCTGTTCAGCCTGTGGGTGGTTCTACAGCTTCAGGCTCCCACGTCCTGTTCAGGCTGTGGATGCGTCTACAGGTTCAGGCTCCCACTTCCTGTTCAGGCTGTGGATGCGTCTACAGGTTCAGGCTCCCACTTCCTGTTCAGGCTGTGGGTGGTGCTACAGCATCATACTCCCACTTCCTGTTCAGGCTATGAGTGGTTCTACAGCTTCAGGTTCCCACTTTTTGTAAAGGCTGTGGGTATTTCTATAGATTTAGGATCCCACTTCCTGTTCAGGCTGTTGGTGGTTCAACAGGTTCAGGCTCTCGCTTCCTGTTCATGTTGTGGGTAGTGATACAGCTTCATACTCCCACTTCCTGAACAGGCTGGGGGTGGGTCTACAGCTTCAGGCTCCCGATTCCGGTTCAGGCTGTGGATGGGTCTCCAGTTTCAGGCTCCCACTTCCTGTTCAGGCTGTGGGTGGTTCTTCAGCTTCATACTCCCACTTCCTGTTCAGGCTGTGGGTGGTTCTACAGCTTCAGGCTCCCACTTCCTGTTTAGACTGTAGATGGGTCTATAGCAGGGACTCACATTTCAGCTCCTGTGCTTCTAAAAAGATACATCAGGGAGTGAGGTCACCATTCCAGCCACTGCTAGAACAGAGATAGGTAGTCGATAACCTAGAGAAGCTTGTGTAGGAGATAAGAACTGCTCTAAGTCTGAAAGGAAGTAAAATCAGAACAGCAATGTATTTAGTAAAAGTCTTTATTTACTTTTACCTACATGTTAAAAGCTAATTATTGTGGTGAGAATGCCCCTTTAAGAAATGTTTATCTCATCTCCAGTCTGTGGTAGCGGCTATGTCTCCTGCCCCCCCATGCATATGCACACTCGATTTGGCCAAGCATGCATGTATTTTGAATGGGGGGAAAGGAGTGATTATCTTCCAGACTCCTTTAGCAGTGGCTTATCTTCCTCCAGAATTGGACTTGTTGGAATTCAGCTGCCTGATTCTTATCTCCTCCAACATCTGTCATCAGGGGAGTGTTGGGAGGTCCCTATAGACATCAGATGGTCAGCTGGGCCTCCGAAATTGGCAGGTTAGACCGATATTGATCTAATGTTGTGGCGACCAGGTGCCGGGAGGGTCAGAGGAGAGGGTCAGTGTCAGAAGCAGGAGCCAAGGCGTAGACTTCAGCCACTGGTCACGGCGGCCAAACACTCTCATCAACTGTACCTCTCATGCTCCTCCAGCTCTGGTGCCAGTGAAGGGGGGACTGCACTACAGATGATGGTGGCAGTGGTTTCCCCCGGGACACACTCTAGCGGTGGTCTCCCCCTCAACTGCCTGCCGTAGGTGGTGTGTGAGGTGTCCATGGGGTTCAGTGCAGACATTGACAGGCAGGAGGCATTGAGTCAGACCGTTCTTTTTTGAAATAAGCCTTCCACCTCTTTACTGGGATACACATGGCAGGGGTCAGTATTCAAACTACAACTCAGTCTTTCCAGTTGCAGCCACTCAGTAAGACCAAGGCAGGATAATGTTCCTAATCAAAGTCCTTTGCATGACTAACTTTCATAGTAGATTAACTTTTCCTCTTTCTTGATCCACTCCCATGCGGTCAGGGAAGACAAGTGATCAAAGTTGACTTCTAACAACTTTCAGATAGTGATGATTAACCCAGTGGAGAGAGAGACTGATGAAGAGACAAGTTCCCCCTGGAGAGACACTCCAGATCAATGGAAAGACCCAGAACACTAAATTTACCTAGCTGATATAACCTCCTACTCTAAGGCCGTGTTCACACGGCTTATTCACGGCGGATTTGTGAGCCGGATTGCGCTCGCACATCCGGCATGTATAAGGGGCGGGGCGGGGGGGGGGCCCGGGAGCGCGGCGGGGTCGCCGCTCCCCGGCCCCATAGACTGTCATTATCTACGGCGTGTACCCCGGATTCGCCGAGCGGGGAGGAGCGACGGAATCCACTGTTCTCTATGAAAGCAGTGGATTACCGTAATTTCTCAGACGGATTGGCGCCGTACTGCAGCACAAATCCGGCGCGGAGTACGGCGCCAATCCGCGGAGAAATAAGCCGTGTGAACGAGGCCTAAGTGTTGTCATGGTGATTCCCACCATTAGCTCCTGAGTGGCTGCAGCTGGTTACAATTCTGCAAGGCAGCATCACTATACACATTTCACAGACATGTGCAGAAGCTTTTAGCTGGACACAGGGGTGAAGTAGAGATCAACAACATTACAAATAATACATGTCATTCTACTTATAGTGCAATTACCACAGATATTAGTGCAAATACTAGTAAACATTATTGGCACTTTAGTAGTGTATCGTACCACCAACTCCTGTACACTACAATGTCTATAACCAGTTGAACACCTCATGGAAAAAGTTCTGTGTGCTAAGCAAAACAAGGTGGAAAGAGACCAGAGCTTCACATTCATCAACTGGTTCCTCCGCTCAGTTGGTGCCTGGATTGATGAGGTTGGAGCTTATTCATATTTATTTTTCCAGTGGCTGATACTCATTTACAAAGTTACATAGTTTGTTTGTAAGGCCGAATAAAGACAGACATCTATTCAGTTCAGCCTGTTGTGCTATAGTGTTGAACAAGAGGAAGGCAAAACTCCCCATGAGGTAGAAGCCAATTGTCCTCATGGTGGAAAAAAATTCCTTCCTGACTCCAATCTGGCATCAGAATAAATCCCTGGATCAGCGACCCTTCTTCCCAAATCCTGGTCACTAACATGTTATATTAAAAACATCTACAAATGCACCAGACACATTCTCCAGAATCCTGGTCCCCTATAACTTGTTATTATTACATCTAGAAATGTTCCCAGACCCTTCTCCAGAATCCTGGTCACTATAACTTGTTCTATTATTACATCTAGAAATGTTTCCAACCTTCTCCAGAATCCGGTCACTATAACCCGTTATATTAAATTACATCTAGAAAATGTATCCAGACCCTTCTCCAGAATCCGGTCACTATAACTTGTTCTATTATTACATCTAGAAATGTATCCAGACCTTTCCTCCCAGAATCCTGGTCACTAAAAGTTGTTATATTATTACATCTAGAAATGAAATCCAAACCCTTCCCCCGAATCCCGGTCACTATAACTTGTTCTATTATTCTTAAAATGTATCCAACCTTCTCCAGAACCCGGCCTTTAAACCTGTATATTATTACACTAGAAATGTCCAGACCTTCTCCTGTATCCTGGTCATTATAACTTGTTATATATGCAGTCTGAGAAATGGTATCCAGACCCTCTCTCCATAAACCCGGGGTCACTATAACTTGTTATTTTATTACAATCTAGAAATGTAATCCAGACGCCTCTCCAGTATCCTGGTCATTATAACTTGTTATATTTTGCATCTAGAAATGTATCCAGACCCTTCTCCAGAATCCCGGTCACGTATATACTTTGTTTCTATTTATTTACAACTAGGAAGATTGTAAATCCAGACCCTTCTCCAGTAATCCTGTGCACAATAAGTTTTGTATATTATACATCTATAAATGTTTCCAACCCTTCTCCAGAATCCCGGTCACTATAACCGTTATCTTATTGAACATCTAGAAAAGAAGTAAACCAGACCCTTCTCCATAATCCTGTCACTAAAGACTTGTTCTATTATTTACATCTTAGAAATTTATCCAAACCCTTCTCCAGATCCTGGTCCTATAACTTTGTTATATTGATTACATCTAGAATGTATCCAGACCCATCTCGCAAAATCCCTGGTCACTTATAACTTGTTATATTAATACATCTAGAGAATGTGGTCCAACCCTTCTCCCAGAATCTGTCATATAACTTGTTTATAATTTGATACATCGTAGAAATGTAGTCCAACCCTTCGTCCAGAATCCCCGTCACTATAACTTGTTATATTATAACATCTAGAAATCGTATCCAGACCATCTGCATGAATCCTGGGTCTCTATAACCTAGTTATATTGATGACATTCTGAGAAATTATCCATACCCTTCGTCCAGAATCCCGGTCACTTTTTTCCTCTGGTGTATAGGATGCCCCCTTGTCTGGATACATCCTGAGTAGAAATAAATCTTGGGAGAGCATCTCTAGATTGACCTTTTATGTATTTTAACATATTTATTAGTTTTCTCCCCGAAGCCGTCTTTCTCTAAACTAAATAACCCTAATCTTGCTAATCTTTCTGGGTATTGCAGTCCCCCCAGTCCCTTCATTATTTTTGTTGCCCGCCTTTGTACCTGTTCAAGCTCTACAATGTCTTTCCTGTGCACTGGTGCCCAAAACTGTCCACAATATTCCATGTGTGGTCTAACCAGTGACTTGTATAATGGGAAAATAATGTTCTTATCATGTGCGTCTATGCCCTTTTTAATACACCCCATGATTCTATTCGTTGAGGATGTGAGAAGGAAACCCCCCACAGCTTCACATTTGAAAAATCTCCTAAAAAGACTAACCTCTGGCAGAATTGAGAGGGTATTGCCACACAGTAAAATCTCTTTCTGAGGCCGGCTTGTAGCACACTAGCAGTCGGCCTTAGAGAATGGGAAGATGGTCGTGCCTATGCAGCTCTCCTCCTTTCATGTCTATAGGAGTTCTTAGTATTGCCAAACACACTCGCTCGGGTATATTCAGAACTGCCATAGAAAAGAATGGAGAGAACGGCACAAGCGCAGCCATCCCCCCCCGTTCACTGACGCCGGCTCATAGCGCAGTACAACCCAGCCCCACAAAGGGATTTTGCTTTGTGGCCAGGGCTGCACCTGAGCATAGCAGCACAGTGAGTCCCACCCAAATACATGACCTTATACCTGCCATGCCTCTAGCCACGCCAAACATGACACCACATGAAGCCATTTCTCTAACCACTCCCATATCATCATGCCACCTTCATTGGAACACCCCACTAAAGACTTGTAGGCAGCCTGCAGCTGTCAAAACCAAGTTGTAGGACAGGGAGCCAATGGCTTCCTGCTCCACCATGATTTTTAACTGTTTGCACGTCCTAAGAACATACAAAAAGTTAAAAAAGCAGCTTGACCCAGGGATATAGAGTATATGTTTTGGATTCCCAAGACATACATTCACCACCTGGGGCCCCTATGCTTGTTGGGCCTCCGGGTAACTGCCTAGGATGCAGTCGTCCCTGGCGCCGCCGCCATCCACCGCCGATCGTTAGGGTCCTAAGTCGATACCGATCGCTAAGGTATCAGCTGAGGACCTTGACGATCAGTGATGGCAGCGCCGCTGGAACTAACTGTATGTGCGTCCTCCGAAAAGCTTCTACGGAGCAGAGAGCGAAGGCTCTCCGCTCTGCGGAGTTCTCTGGTGAGCCACAAGCAGGCTCACTAGAGTACACAGCACAGGCGACGTGACTGCGCGGCCTGGTGACGTCACACCGCCCGTGAAGGAAGAAGACCACAAGCAGCGTCAGGGAGCGGGGAAAAGTTGAGTGCTGTTTTTTATTTTTAATTAGCCCTGTACAGTGCTGGGGGCCTATAAACTATCTATATACATGCTGGGGGCCTATAAACTATCTATGTACGTGCTGGAGGACCTAGAAGCTACCTATATATGTGCTGGGGGACCTATAAACTACCTATATATGTGCTGGGGGACCTATGAGCTACCTATATACCTACTGAGGTACCTATAACCTGACGATATACCTACTTGGGTACATATAACCTATACACCTACCTACTGAGAGACATATTAACTATACATCCACCTACTGGGGGGATCATATTACCTATACTGGGGGACATATAACTTACTGGGGCACCCTATTACCTATACTGGGGGACATATAACTTACTGGGGCACCCTACCTATACTGGGGGTCAGATAACTTACTGGGGCACCCTATTACCTATACTGGGGGACATATAACTTACTGGGGCACCCTACCTATACTGGGGGACATATAACTTACTGGGGCACCCTATTACCTACACTGGGGGACATATAACTTACTGCGTTGTGAAGTCGCTAATAGCTGTTAAGCCGGGGGTTTTAACCTAACATTGATAGGTTACAATAACTTACGGGGTCCTATATACAGGTGGGCATGTATCATCTGGAAAATACACGGCTTCAGTTCACTATGGGCGGAGGCCCCTACCTATCGGGGACATATAACTTTTGGGGCACCCTTTACCTACACGGGGGGACATAAACAAACGGGGGCACCCTCCTATGGGGGGACATATAACTTACGGGGGCACCCTATTCCCTACAGGGGGACATAAAATTACTGGGCACCACCATAGGGGGGACATATAATTTACGGGGGGCCCTATTCCCTACAGGGGGGAAAATAATTACTGCGTTGAAGTCGCAATAGTTTAAAACCTTTTTAAGGCCCCTCAATCTTTAAAAAGGCTTAGCAATTGACTGGGGGGGTCTGTTGGGGTTTTGGTTTTCCAGTCTAGGAAAACGGGCTTATTTCGGTTTTGGGGGTTTGGGATGAAGCACTCTTTCAGAGTTGGCCTCCTTTTGGCTTCATGCTTACAGGACATTCATTAAGGACTATTAGAAGAAACTAGAGGAGCACTCGCTCAATATTCAATATGGCCATGTAATACTTGGCCGCGCTAAGTCCACCAGACAGGTGTCTACTCCCTGTAGAGCAGTGTTTCTCAACTCCAGTCCTCAAGACCCACCAACAGGTCAAGTTTTCAGGATATCCTCAGTATTGCACAGGTGATATAATTATTGTCCATGCATTCTGTGGGAAATCCTGAAAACATGACCTGTTGATGGGTCTTGAGGACCGGAGTTGAGAACCACTGCTGTATAGTCTCTCCAATCTCGCAAATAGAGGATGGTCTTCAGCAGAAGTCTCGGCGCTATGAAGTCCAACCTGTCAATTTTGGAGGCCCCGCTGTCCGTCTAATGTATAATGTCTATGTCTATGGGAGTCTCCAAACTTAAAGCTTCTACTTAAGCACTTTGATGTTAATATGCTTGATGTTAATGGAACGAGCCCCTTAAAGTATAGTTGTCCCAATGTTCTCTTTAAGTAATAGACTGAACTGGCTGCTAAGGTGCACAATACTCCTCACAACCCGCACCATTATCCTTGGACTTTACTAAACTGATATAGCCTGAAGCGTAATTAGCAAATATTTCTCACAATGGAGTTTTGTGTCTTTATGTAAATAATAGACTTCAGGAAAGACGTTGCTTCACAGACCACAACATAGCTATCGCATTACATAACCCTGGGTCTTCCTAGGACTATAAGAATGGATGGAACAGAAATAGCTCTCAGATGATTACTAACCAGGGAACGATCGGCAGTCAGAGGTGCAACAATCTCTATAGAGGTATAGCAAGGAAATACTTTAGCTGCACCTACAAAATAATTCACAAGAGCTTTACGTGCTGCCACCTAACATTACATCATGCAATGGATCTATATACAGTTTTAAGGTCACCAATTCACTGTAAAGCAACATTGCCTCACTAGGTAATAAGTGGAATGTGCCTCCAAATATACAGGGGCTGCCCATCTTTATTCAGAATCAAGTCACATTATTATGACCACCAAATTATATCCTGTCACTGCTGTGTGCAGCACAGACAGCGGGTAGACTGGCTCAGTAAGGTCCTGGTAGATTGCCACAGGTATCTGGAGCCAACTGCATCCCACAGCTGCTGGAGGGTCTATAGAGCCAACACCAACATCCAGGAGCCCCACAGCTGCTGGAGACTCCATAGAGCCAACACCACTATCCAGGGGCTCCCACAGCTGCTGGAGGGCCCATAGAGCCAAAACATCCTCCAGGGGCTCCCACAGCTGCTTGAGGGTCCATAGAGCCAACACCACCATCCAGGGGGTTCCACAGCTGCTGGAAGGGCCATAGAGCCAACACCGCCATCCAGGGGCTTTCACACATGCTCAAATGGGGTCAAATTGGGGTTTTTGGGGCTGGAGAAAGTATTTGGGAAAGTTTTGGGGTACTGCTTCTTCCCCAACCAATGTCGGCATTTCTTCCATGGATTTGTCACATTGTCTGCTAAAAAGATCCCATCTCCCCCAGGAACACAGCATTTTTAAGGTATATGTGATCGAAGGGAGGGATTAAAACCAAATCAGGTGGAAACCTTCCACATGGATAGTGCCCCAGAGAAGCCAAAAACATTCTCCTCCTTAACGCTGCCATCCCCAAAATTGTGCCTTCCACCAGGGTTTCAGGGTTTTGTTCTTTAATTTTTCTTGCCTAAACCCCCCAACAGCCATCCATCTGATGAAGCAGAAAACAGAAATCAGAGAAGACAATCTTTTTCAATCACAGGGGTTTCCAAATTTTTTAATAGCGTGAAAATGAAAGTTTATTTTTTTTGATGAAACGGGTTTTATCGGGGCCCATGACCTACACAGTAGGTTAGCAGAGGTGCGTGCTCCATCTGCTCCGGGCCCTATACACGTAGGGTTAAAGGGCAGTGACACCCGTATGTGGGGGGCCCCCATACCGAGGGTTGCAGAGGGCAGTGACACCCCGTCTGCTCTGAGGCCCCTAAAAAGTGGTTGCGGGGGCAGTGACATCTTTGCCCCGGGGCCCCATACACAGTAGGGTTAGAAAGGGGTGCGTGACATCCGTCTGTCCGGGGCCCCCCATAAAATAGGGTTAGCAAGGTCAGTGAAATCCTCGCCCGGTCCATAACAGTTGTTAGCAAGGTGCTGTGACTCATTCGCCTGGGGCCCTACACAGTAGGGTTGCAGGGGTGCGGGAATCTTCTGCCCCGGGCCCCTACCAGAAAGGTTGCAGAGGCAGTGACATTCGTCTTTTTGGGGGCCCCCCATAACAGTAGGGTTGAGAGGTGCGTGACTTCTTTTGTTCCGGTGCCCCATACCGTGGGTTTAGCAGAAGTGCAGTGACACCCGTCTGCTCGGTGGCCCTACTTAGTAAGGTTAGCAGGGTGAGTGAACCCTCGCTGGGGCCCATACTTAGTAAGGTTAGCAGAGGTGCAGTTGTAGGAATGGGATCATTTCTGACAAACAGGCAATGTATATAAATGTATATGTGATTTTCTGTATTTTATTGCTGTGTCACTGTGTAACTTAGAAGGAGTTCATTTCCTTAGAAAGCAGAACGACGGTAGGGACAGCAGTCAATCACTGTGAAGATTAGGAGGAGCAGAGATGTTACACAGTTATATGGAAAAGCCTGTCAGCCTTCAGGCAGTTCTGAGTGGGTTCGGTTGTAGGAAGTTCTATTGAGAAGTTCCTAGCTGAGGACAACTCCAGCATAAAGAAGGAATCGCCTAACCACCAGCCGGCGATGGTGTAGGACAGGCCGGGGCACTGTCTTTGTCATTTCACTGTTCACCAGGAGAAAAAAAAGTAGACACGGGAAAAAAGAATTAGTGCACATTGTGACCTAAGAGAACAGAGCAGAAGAGTGTCCTGAAAAAGTGAGAGAAGCTGGCCTGCCTAGATTGTCTCAGGGGGACTGCTGTACCCGAGGCTGAAAAGTCTAGAGGGAGAGAGACTCCTGAGTAAGCAAAGCACAAGGTGCTGTGGCCTAGTAGTGGTCAAGTCCTGGGCAAATTTGGACCACAACGGCTGGGGAACGTGTCACGCGCCCAATAAGGCTGCATAATGACTGGACTGAGAGCCCAGTCACACAAGGGAGTTGGGGAGAATCCTTCTTCTGGAAGTGAGGGGTCACAGTGTAGTGTGCCAGAGAAGAACAACATAGGAAGGGAGCAGTGAGTACCTAGAGTGTGGAACCAAGGAAACCGGACCTGAATGGCTTGTCTTGGGGGCGGTGATGGGGCTATCAAAGGGCCTTGGGGGTTTGGGGTTTGGAAACAGACTGAAAGGTGGGGGGAGGCTACTCAGGAGGGCGCTGAGAAGGAACTTGCTTAGAGAGCAACGAAGAGTGTGAAGTTATGGTACTGTGCGATAGTTCCTGCATCCTGAGTGTAATGTGCTTAGTAATACGCTGTGTCAAGAAGTGTGACGTTCTTAAGTCAAGTGCCGTGAGTAAAGCCTGAAGATTCCTGGAAAAAGTTGTTGTCTTATTCTACAGCACTGGTGCACCACACCACACACCATCTCTATTACTACTCCTAGCAGTTGTGTCAAACACCCGCACCCCGAACATTTACACAGTGCTCCGTTTTCCGGGGCCATACCAGTAGGGTTGCAAGGTGCAGGAATTTTTGCTCTGGAAAACCCTTTTACGTAGGGTTTGCAAGGTCAGTGACATCCGTCTCTTCGGGGCCCCATACACATAGGGTTTGCAAAGGGCAGTGACTCCGTCTGCTTGGGGCCCAAAAAAACGTCGGTTAGCAGAGGTGTGTGACATCCGTTGCTCCGGGCCCCCCTACACAGTGGGGTTTGCAGAGGTTTTAATGAAATCTGCTGCTCGGGGCCCCAACACAGTAGGGGTTGCAGAGGTGATGATATCCGTCTGCTCCGGAACCCAAAACCGTAGGGTTTGCAGGGGCTGACATCCGTCTGCCCAGGGCCCATACACAGTAGGGTTGCAGAGGTGAGTGACATCCTTTTGTCCGGGCCCTACACAGTAGGGTTTTCAGAGGTGCAGTGACAACCAACCCCTCGGGGCCCATCACTAGGGGAAACAGAAGTACAGTAAATTCGATGGTCCGGGCCCCCTACCATAGGGTTACAGGGTGCGGACACCAACGGTCCCGGGGGCCCCCTAAACAGTAGGGTAAACGAAGTACAGTAATTCGATGGTCCCCGGGCCCATACACAGTAGGGTTGCAGAGGGGCAGTGCATCCCCGGTCTGGGGCCCATACACAGTGGTTTTTCAGAGGTGCAGTGACTCCGTCGCTCCGGGGGCCCAACACAGTAGGGTTGCAGAGGTGCATACATCCAACTGCTCCAGGCCCATACACGTAGGGTTTGCAAAGGTGCAGTGCAGTCTGCTCGGGGCCCCATATACGTGGGTTTTGCAGGGGTGCAGTGAATCCCGTCTGCTGGGGCCCCATACACGGGGTTTGCAGGGTGCAGTGGGGAAACCCTGCTCCGGGGGGCCCCTTTTTTTGTAGGGTTAAGAGGGCATGACATCCTCTTCTCCGGGCCCCATACCCAAATAGATTGAAGAGGTGCATGCATCCAACTCTCCGGGTCCCCCACACAGTGGGTTGCAGAGGTGCAGTGACATCTGTCTGCTCCGGGGGGCCCTATACAGTAGGGTTAGCAGAGGTCATGAATTTCCCTCTTTTCCGGGGGGCCCCTACCAGTAGGATTAGAGAGGTGCAGGACATCCAACTGCTCCCGGGTCCCATACACAGTAGGGGTTTGCAAGGTGCAGTGACATTGCTGCTCCGGGGCCCCCCACCATTGGGGTTGCAGAGGTGCAGTGACACCTCTGCCCGGGGCCCCTACACAGTAGGGTTAGCAGAGGTGCAGTGACTGTCTGCTCCGGGGCCCCTACACAGTAGGATTTGCAGAGGTGCAGTGATATCCATCTGCTCGGGGCCCCATACCCCGTGGGTTAGCGGGTGCAGTGACATCCATCTGTCCGGGGCCTTTATATACGTGGGTTTAAAAAGGGGCAGTGACTCCCGTTTCTCCGGGGGCCCCCTAACAGTTGGGGTTTGAGAGGTGCAGTGCATCCGTCTGCTCCGGGGCCCCCCTCACAGTGGGGTTGCAGAGGTCGTGACATCCGTCTTTCCGGGGCACCATAACAGTAGGGTTGCAGAGGTGCGTATATCTGATGCTGGGGGCCCCCTACCAGAGGGTTAGCAGAGGGCAGTGACATCCGTCTGCTCCGGGCCCTACACAGTGGGTTACAGAGGGGCAGTAACATCCGTCTGTCTGGGGCCCCCTACACGTGGGTTTTTCGAGGTGGTGCTCCGTTGCTCCAGGCCCATACACTGTAGGGTTAGCGAGGTGAGTGACATCCCTTGCTCTGGGGCCCCCCTAAAAAGTAGGGTTAGCAGAGGTGCAGTGAATTTCTGCCCGGGGCCCCATAACAGTAGGGTTAGAAGAGGTTGCAGTGACATCCGTCTGCTCCGGGGCCCCATACACAGTAGGGTTAGCAGAGGTGCAGTGACATCAGTCTGCTCCGGGCCCCATAAAACTGCTCTGGGGCACCATATACAGTAGAGTTCACTTTTGTGTTAGACATGTCTTGTCAATCCCTGAGTCATTTTGGTGATGAGCTGCTCCACTGTATCATGTTATTCGCCCTCGTGCACTTTTGCACCGACACTCACCTCTCACAGTTTCCACGTCTATTATTCACAATGGCGTCATTTGCCCGCTTACAACACTTTCTCCCCTGCAGCCACCAACAGTTCACAAACTGTGCAATTTCCGAAATACTGCCAGCCTGCGCCCAAAAGCCGATAATCAGCCCATTTTGCATCTCTGATCAATCATTCCTTTTACCCATGACAGCAATGAGGGATCTGAGTGCAGGGCGCCTATCACAACTTATATACCCACCAAGTCAGCGCACCGCACATCACTTCCATCATGAGCTACGCGCTGCTGGCATCAAAAGTAGGAAGTGGTCATAATAATGGGACTTTAAGTTACTGCACAGTAGGACTATTCCTATTTACATGCAGACCGCATATCTTTCACAGCTCGGAGTATGCAACAGTTGTATGCGGTGTAGATAATCATCTGTGAGCGAAACACATCAGCGGCACAAACGACTGCCGTCTGCGGAGGAATTGCTGCAATTTATCAGCGTAAGTAAAAGCAATCATGTGGCCCGGGCTGTTTGGTTCAGACAAGATGGAGTGTAACAAACCGCGGCTGCGAGATGTTTATAAGGAGATTCAGCTCCTGGGTGTAAACTAGAAAATTGCTATTCACTGACAACAGGCAGAGGTCTTGAAATAGATAAAGGGGTGTTATCAACATGCTGTTTCACAGAGCCTGCTTTCACAGTCTCCTTCAGGCTCCTATTTCCTGTTCAGGCTGTAGGTGGTTCTATGGCTTCAGGCTCCAACTTTCTGTTCAGGCTGTGGGCGGTTCTACATCTTCAGGCTCACGCTTCCTGTTCAGGCTGTAGGTAGTTCTACAGCTTCAGGCTCCAACTTCCTGTTCAGGCTGTAAGCGATTCTACAGCCTCAGATTCCTACTTCCTGTTCAGGCTGTCGGCGGTTCTACAGCTTCAGACTCCTACTTCCAGTTAAGGCTGTAGGCAGTTCTATGGCTTCACACTTAAATTTCCTGTTCAGGCTGTGGGCAGTTCTACAGCTTCAGGATTCTACTTCCTGTTCAGGCTGTGGGTGGTTCTACAGCTTCAGGATTTACTTCCCTGTTCAGGTGTGGGCTTTTTACGTTCAGGCTCTATTTGTTCGCTGTGGGGGGTTTTTACGCTTCAGGCTCCACTCCCTTTCAGGGGGGCAGTTCTATAGCTTCAGGTTCCAACTTCCTGTCGGTGGTTTTACAGCTTCAGGCTCCGACTTTCTGTTCAGGCTGTGGGCAGTTCTATAGCTTCAGGTTCCAATTTCCCTTGGGGGGGTTTTACGCTTCAGGCTCCCCTTTTTGTTCAGGTGCGTTCGTTATACAGCGGTGTGACTTTTCGCTGGCTTGTTAGAGGGAATTTTGGGGTGGAGGGGTTTTTAAAGGCAGGGCGATGCGATAGCGCTCTAAAGGCTTAAAGTTTGCACAGTAAAAAACTTAATAGTCCGGGTGCGATAAGACACAGCAGGGAGTGACATCACTATCCACCAATGTTAGAGCAAAGAAAGGTGGTTGGTAGCCTCAGAAAGCTTGAGTACACAAGCAGGCGATAAAAACTGATCTAGTTTTGAAAGCAATAAAATCAAAGCAGCAATTTATTTGGTAACAGTATTTATCTATCTTTTCCTACATGTTTAAATGGGTTTTCTCACCATGCTGTTCCACAGAGTCCAGGACTTGCCTCACCGCTTGGGCAGCTTTGGGGTGGTTTAAGCAAAAGATTACATAATTTTGCTTCTCTATACTGCTGGGCTACTGTAAAAACAAGGGGGGGATATTTAAATTTTGTAAAAAGACAAAGGAGTGAAAACAAATTTTCTTCTGTAAAAAAAAATTTTGAGATAAAGACCCTGTTCCTGGGTCATTGTGACGTTACCCTCCTCTGTCAAAAAAGGAAAAGAGGTATGGAGGTAAATAAAGACCTTGCGTGCTCTTAGCGCGTACACCCCCCTTCATTTGATCTGGGCAAAATCAAAAGAGCAATGTATTTTGGACAATTCTTTGTTTACCTTTCTCAACATGTTAACTCCTTAACGACCGCCCACCGTGTTTTGCGATCGGGATTTTAGGTGTTCGTTTCGGACTCTTTTGGCGTCGTCAGACTCGTTTTGCGTGCCGGGCGCCCAGCAGCGTGGTCGAGTCGTATTAACACCTGACCCAAGCTTCCCCCCTTGCGAGCCCCGAGGGTGGGGGGAAACCCCACAACCCGTGCTTTAAAAACCCTTTTGATTGCGGTAAATCGTCCCGTAGGCAATAAAAGGGGTTTCCCTCTCGACGGGTGATCAAACCCCGGTGCCCCAACAGACCCCGGGGACAGCTTGCACAGTAGCCCCGGGGGCCCCCTAAGTACCCCCGGGGCTGTCTGTGTAAAAAGCCGTGACCGGGCAGACGTGTGCTGCCCTGTCACTCCCTGTGTCAGACTGACACAGATTAGAATGTATAAGAAAATTTTATAGAATATGCTAATACTTTAAAGGTAAAAAAAAAAAAAAGAACACGTTCCCCCTCAGGGTTTTAGAAAAAAAATTAAAAAACAAAAAAAGTGAAAAATAAAAAATAAAAAAAATAAAATAAAATAAAAATTTAAAAAAAATAATTGTATAATTACACACAAAAAAAAAAAAAACTCACATATTAGGTTCCCAGGCCGTAAAAACCCCGTAGAAATTTAAACAAAAAAGTTTTTAAGTGTGAAATGTGAATGGGGTAAAAAAGAAAAAAAAAAAAAAAAAATTTTTAAATTCTGCAATTTTTTATAGGTATTTAAGCTATTCCCATAAGTACAATTGTTCGAATAAAAAAGGGGCCCCAACAATGTTCATTGAAAAAAAAAAAAATTACAACTGTTGAACAGAAGGAGGCAAAAATAAAAAAATGTTTGGTCATTAAAAACTTTTAGGGTTCGATTAGGGGTTTTAAGACTACCTGTAATGAGAAAAACCCCCTTTTAAAACTAACAGTGTGGTGAGGGTCCTCCCTTAAAGGGGGTTTTTCCATAAGTAAAATTTATTTGGGAATTTAAAATTACAAATAAAAAATTTCACCCTTCTCATTATTTAAAAATTTGCACCGTTTTTGTTTTAGCTGCCCTTTATGATCCATTTTTACAGCCGTCTCCAGGGATACGACCGGGCGAGAGTCCCAGTCCTGGGGGACATGTCAGAAACACCTTTTTCCCCTTAGGCACACTGAGTGTTAAACCCCGGTGCTGTCTTTTACTCCGTCCTCTGTTCCCCTTGTAATTTTTCAAACAGTAAATAATAAAAAAAAAACCCCAGTGAGGTCTGTGCATTGATAAAGAGAAATAAAAATCCACGGTTTGGTTCCTGAGGGATTTGAACAGGGACCCTTGTGCATGAGGGAAAATTTTTTCCTTGGTACAATTAGTTATTTACTGTTCGCACATAAACAACCTTTTTTTACAAAAGGGGAAAAGGGCCCGGGATGCACCGTGGGGCACATGTTTAAAACAAACAAAAAACACACGCCCCTTCTGGAAAACGAGTGAAAGCTGGATAGGAGGTATGAAAAAGAGTCTGGCAAAAAACCCCTTTTGGGGCCTTAGATACAA
>JAODAL010035072.1:0-43400 GCA_025379985.1 Phyllomedusa bahiana | reverse complement strand
ATTAAATTCTTAGACTGTTGTTGAAATTGGTCTATAATTGAAAAATTTCTCTGAAGTCTGAGGAACTGTCCCCTAGAAATCCCACGTTTCAAAGAAAAAGGGTGGCACCTGTCCCAGCACAGCAGATTATTACCTGCTGTAGGTTTTCTATAGACCACTGAGTTAAGACCCCCTATGTTGTTTTTGGTAAGAAGCACATCAAGAAAATGAATATGATCATAATGTATTTCAAATGTGAAATGTAAACGAAGCTCATTAGTGTTAAGGCTGTTGACAAATGTTATTAATGCATATTTTTCTCCAGTTCAGATAACAATTATGAAGTTCTTGTAATAGGATATAATATACTGTTTGCTTCTATTTCATTGTATCCAGTGATATTGATCTTATTTTAATATTTTCCATCTATTGTGTCCTGTATCTTTTTCCTTGATATTTAGGGGGAAATGCATTGGAATTAAAAAAGGAAATAGTATATATCAATGGCTTTCGAGACTAGCAATATGTCTAATTTCCAACTTTTGATTGACAGCACCAGCTGATTGAAATTAATTATGACATAATTGAATATGTGACATTTTGCTACATTGTCTTGTAGTTAGTTATAATAGGGCTTTTCTAGGGTGGATTCCTTTAGGGAAAGGTACGAGAACGGGGTCGCCCTTATTGGGGCGATTGTCCTGGTCAAGGTAGGGCTGCAAGTAATTTTTCTATTTTCTCTTTAATAGGGCAATAGGGTAAGGTTAGTTTTTTAAGTAATAATATATCATAGGCCATAGTTCATATTATGAACTATGGTATGGCACAGGTTTTTATGCTCAAAGACGTGACATCTGTGCCCTGAAAAAATAAGTCACCTATCAATTATTGCCAAGGAGCCCACATTCTTTGTGTTTGTTAACTGCGTTGGGTAGTCAGAATATATAATAGGGCTTATCTACGACTATAAGGATGTCACAATCCACTGCACATAGAGTCAAAACCCATAGCAGACATTGGTGGGTATCATTTTTGATCTTGCCACAGATCCACATCGAGTTGTTTTGGCTGAAAAATTCGTCATATAAACGAGGCCTAAGGATTCAGTAGCAGTCTAAATTATTTAATTTTAACTCTGATGGGTCATGGTTGAGGAAAGGTGGAAGGGTGGAGGACAATATTGTTTTTCCATAGGCTTCCAAAGCTTTAAAAGGGTTGTTTCACCATACTGTTTTATGTACCTACAGACAGTTTCATACTTACACTTCCTGATCAGGCTGTAGATGGGTATACAGTAGTTATTGGCATATCAATTCTGCTATTCTTAGCTATTCCTGTTAAGGTGGCATGAGTGCTGGAGGTTTATAATCTGTAGTGTACAAGGCTAAAGAGTTCTAACGATTAAGACTTGTCATAAACTTAAATAAACAAGCTCCAATACTAAGATTTAGCAGGGAGTGACTCACCATAGTCAGACGGCAACTTGGAGAAATGAGAGAGCAATGAGAGGTGGTCGGTAACCAGCAGTAGATTCAATCTCCTTTATCTCCTGAAAAAAGCAAAACGAAAACAGCAATGTACTTGGTAATAGTCTTCTCTACATGTTAAAAGCTAATCATTGGGGTGAGAAAACCACTTTAATGTTTACAATTTATGCTGAAATTATCATCAAAAATAATCAGGGAAAATGGGAAAATGAACTTGCTCATAACAAAAATCATAACAAGCAGCTAACTCTGGAAATGAAAAGGGAAGTAGACAAATGATTTAAGGCAGCCTGAATTTACTGTGCCTTGTCCGGGCAGGCTGCCGCTCCTCCCATCCAACCTACTAATGACTTAATTGATGATGTTTTCAAAGTAAATATTAGGCTTGCAAAACACAGGAACTGTTCATTGCCGTTTCTTTATTAATATGATTCTATGTTTGATGATTTATTCTCCCTCTACTTCTTTCCGCTTTTGGATGTAGCAGGTATTTTATTTGGCAAGATTAGTTTCCCCGTGTATCTATGACCAGTGCAGTCTCAAGACATTCTGCTCACACCTGGCTGAGATTTCTGGCAAACAGATGGACAGATTACTATGTGTCAGCAATAGTTACATCCTTTCACACTTTACAATATGCATTTTAGAAATCAATCACTTGTGATCTCTATAAGCTATGCACATCACAGTGTTTTTCTACAGCATTTTTCTTCTACTATCACCTAGTACTACAGACTAGTGAAAACAGAAATAAGGTCTCCATCATTTTACATTTTTGCATTCTATTGAAAAGTACTGTTTTTTTTCCAACATAACAAAAAGGACTACTTGTAAAACAGGATGCAACAGAACAGCTATCCTGTTGTCTTTAATCCCTCACGATCCTATTTTTAAGCAAAAAAGGGATCCTGGATCATTTCTGAATCCTGTTGTACCCTGTTAATGGTAAATTTTCTCAACACAAAAAGATGTAAAAATATGGTGTGAACATTCTCTTAGGCCTCCTTTCAAATAGTTTTTTTTTTTGGCTTCTTTACAAAAAATGCATGAGTTTTAAGCTTTTTGGCTTTTGTTACAAACATTTAAATGGCTTACGTAGTAATACTGAAATCGAGTCCTATGGAAAAATGGCACATCGAGAGCATGCTGTATTAGAAAACGACACATTCAATCTTTATACATCACAAACATTGATTTGCATATAAAGTATATGTATATATACACTAGGTACAATTCAACTGTGAGGGACAGAATCTAAAAAAATCTAGGAAATCACATTGTATGATTTTTAAACAATTAATTTGCATTTTACTACATTAAATAACTATTTGATACAATAGAAAAAAAGAACTTAATATTTGTTACAGAAACGTTTGTTTGCAATGAAGGAAATCAGACGTTTTCTGTAGTTCTTTACCAAGATTGCACACACTGCAGCAGAGATTTTGGCCCACTCCTCCATAGAGATCTTCTCCAGATCATTCAGGTTTTGGGGTTCACACTGGGCTTCATTGAGTTTCAGCTCCCTCCAAAAATTTTCGATTGGGTGCAGGTCTGGAGACTGGCTATGTCACTCCAGGACATTGAAATGATTCTGATGGAGCCTCTCCTTAGTTGCTCTAGCTGTGTGTTTCCGGTCATTGTCCTGCAGGAAGACCCAACCACGACCCATCTTCAATGCTCTTACTGAAGGAAGGAGGTTGTTGCCCAAAATCTAGTGATTTATGGCCCTATCCATCCTCGTTAAAGTTGTCATGTCCCCTCTGCAGAAAAGCACCCCCAAAGTATGATGTTTCCACCCCCATGCTTTATGGTTGAGACGGTGTTCTTGGTGTTGTACTCATCCTTCTTCTTTCTCCAAATACGGCGAGTGGAGTTGTTACCAAAAAGTTCTATTTTGGTCTCATCTGACCACATGACCTTCGCCCATGCCTCCTCTGGATTATCCATATCATCATTAACGAACTTCAAATGGGCCTGGACATGTGCTGGTGTGAGCAGGGGGACCTTGCATGTCCTGCAGGATTTTGATCCACGACGGCGTAGTGTGTAATCTTTGAGATTGTAGTCCCAGCCCTATTCAGGTCATTGACCAGGTCCTCCCATGTATTTCTTTGCTGATTTATGACCTTTCATGGGATCATCCTTAACCCACGAGGCGAGATCTTGCATGGAGCCCCAGACCAATGACGATTGACAGTCATCTTGTGTTTCTTCCATATTCTAATAATTGCGCCAACAGTTGTTCTCACCGAGCTGCTTGCCTATTAGCCTGTAGCCCATCCCAGGTTTACAATTTTGTCCCTAGTGTTCTTAAACAGCTTTTTAGTCTTGGCCATGATGGAGAGGTTGGAGTGTGATTGATTGAGGGTGTGGACAGGTGTTTTTTAAATAGGTAACAATTTCAAACAGGTGCAATTAATACAGGTAATGAGTGCAGAGTAGGAGGGCTTCCTAAAGAAAAACTAACAAGTCTGTGAGAGCCAGAATTCTTGCTGGTTGGTAGGTGATAAAATAATTATTTTATGCAATAAAATACAAATTAATTATTGAGAAACCATACAGTGTGATTTTCAGGATTTGTTTTTAGATTCTGTCTCTCAAAAAATTATCCACTTTTCTATTCTTTGTAGGTGTAAAAACTTGCAAAATCACACTATATAAAAAGACACATATGTTTGTTTTTCTCACTATCTGACATGAAATCAGAAAAAACATTACCCGATTAGGTGAATTAGGATTACCACAATTATTTATATTTGCCAAATGCCAGAATAATGAGATAATGAAGTTCACATACATTTCATTAACATTTGGTAGCATTCCCCTTAAACTGTATGACTTGGGTCAAACATTTTGGATATCCTTCCACAAGCTTTTCACGATAGTTGGTAGGAATTTTGGCCCATTCCTCCTGACAGAACTGGTGTAACTGAGCCATGTTTGTAGATTGCCTTGCCTTTTCAGCTTTTCCAATAAATTTCCAGTAGGATTGAGATCCGGGCTTTGTGATTGTCACTCCTAAACATTGACTTGGTTATCCTTAAGCCACTTTGTAACCGGTTTGGCAGTATGAGTCGGGTCATTGTCCATTTAGCAGACCCATTTCCGCCCAAGCTTTAACATCCTGGCTGATAGCTTGAGATGTTGCTTCAGTATTGCCACATAATCGTCTTTCCTCATAATACCATCTATTTTGTGAAGTGCTCCAGTCCCTCCTGCAGCAAAACAATCCCACAACATGATGCTGCCACCCCCAGTGTTTCACAGTTGGGATGTTGTTCTTAGGCCTCCAAGAATATCTCTCCCTTTTTCCTCCAAATGTAACAATGGTCATCATGGCCAAACAGTTAAATTTTAGTTTCATCAGACCACAGGATATGTCTCCAAAATGTAGGTCTTTGTACCTGTGTGCATTTGCAAACATTAATCTGACTTTTATATGTTTCTTTTGGAGTAATGGCTTCTTCCTGGCGGAGTGGCCTTCAGCCCATGTTGATAAAGTACTCATTTCACTGTGGATAGTGATATTATCTTACCAGCTTCTGCCTGCATCTTCACAAAGGGCTACATGTATGATCGGGCTTTACGCCTGTTTTTTGGCGTAAGCTGCGTCTCCCGGCCCGAATCCCGCTGTTGGATGCAGGGATGTGGTGTTAGGTGCAGCGTTCGCCACTTTCAGCTGCGCCTCGCATGAAGGGGCGGGCAGTGGGCGCAGTGTGGGCGCGGGGTAGGTTTTCCGGGGGGACGCGGGCGCCCTTTAAAACTCCGAGGCATGTACGAAAGGGGAGTCGGCAAAGCGAGGTGCAGTGCAGCGCGTTGGCAGCTCCGACAGGCAGACCTAGTTTATTTTGGTCTAAATGCTCCGGCAGAGGCGAAGTGAAGCAGGATCGGAACATGCGAGGAAACAGAAGATCGCTACACAAATCTCGGCGCTCCGCTTTGTGCAGCAGGAGTATGATTCAGAAAAAATCGCCTTTATAAAGGCGGAAAACATTGTCAGAAAAGAGCTGAACGTAAAAAAATAAACATAATTTAAAAAAAATCACTTTCCTAAACTCTAGAACGGCGCAATATCAAGAATTATGATATTGTAAATTGCCGGGAAATACAGTAATTCAAATTCTGAAAGCTATTCTCATTGGTCGGCAGAAACCAGCCAATCAGAATAGGAGCGACAGTGAACCTTTAAAAAACCTTTTGGGAAGGATTTGACCAATCAGAATCAAAGGCGGACAGTTCAAAATACAGTAAAAATGCTGAAAAGAGCTGATTGGTTAAGTACCGGGACTTGGCTAGCTCAGCCAATCAGAATAGTAGCGACAGAGACCCATTAAAACCTTTTAGAACTATTGACCAATCAAAAATAGGGAGCGACAAAGACCCATTCTAGTTATGGAGAAGTTTAGACCAATCAGAATCCACAGCGGGATAATTCAAAATACATAAAAAGACAGAAAGAGCTGATTGGTTGAGCTAGCGGGTGGCTTGGCTATCCCAGCCAATCAGAGCGCGAGCAACTTCTCCCTTATAGTCTATGGAGAGATGGGCGCTCTGAAATCTCGGCGCTCAGCGCCGTGCGGCATGAAGTATTAATAAAAAAATTATTTTTATTAAATGTAAACATTATCAGATAAAGAGCCGAACCCTTCTTTACAAATAAAGCAGTTAAAAACCCGAAACTAATGCGTTTTGTCGCCGAACCGGCGCTACATAGGGAATTGCAATAGAGAAAATTTAGGGGAAAATTTACAGTATTCAAATTTTTTTAAGCTATTCTCATTGGTGGGAATAAACCACCCAATCAGAATAGGAGCGACAATGCCCCCATTATAACCTATGGAGGAGAATTGACCAATCAGAATAGGAGCGAACAATGTCCCATTATAATCCTATGGAGAAAAATGACCAATCAATTCAAAGGCGGGACAGTTCAAAATACAGTAAAAATGCAGAAAACGAAAACCGATTGGTTGAAGCGGCGGGGGCTCGTCCACTTAGCCAATCAGGGCGAGCTACTTTCTCAAGAGTTTATAGGATATAATGGGTCTTTGCGCTCCTATTCTGATTGGCTGGCTTCTGCCGACCAAGGGAATAGCTTAAACAATTTGAATTACTGTATTTCCGGCAATTTCCTCTATTGCAATTCCCTATGTAGCGCCGGTCTCGGGGACAAACGCGTTTTTTCGGGGTTTTTTTAAATGCTTTATTTGTAAAAGAAGGTTTTTAGCTCTTTATCTGATAATGTTTTACATTTTAAAAAAAATAATTTTTTTTTAATTACTTCATGCCGCACGGGGCTGAGGGGCCCAGATTTCAAAGCGCCCATCTCTCCATAGACTATAATGGGAGAAGTTTGCTCGCGCTCTGATTGGCTGGGATAGCCAAGCCACCGCTAGCTCAGCCAATCAGCTCTTTTCTGTCTTTTTACTGTATTTTTGAATTATCCCGCCGTGGATTCTGATTGGTCTAAACTTCTGCGCCCATGTCCCCCACTGTGCCCCACACACACTGGCGAGGCGCAGGGAACTTTTGCCCGCATGTACGAGCGCACCGCCTTGGACGGCGAATCTTAGGCGCAGCGCCGCACTGCGCCTTGGTCCCCGCACTGCGTCCCACGCACAGGCGAGGCGCGGCGGACTTTTCCCCACATGTATGACCGCACTACCTCCGGTGCCGAGTCATAGGCGCAGCGCCGCACTGCGCCTCAGTCCCCGCACTGCGCCTAACACACAGGCGAGGCACGGCGGACTTTACATAGGATGTATGAGCGCGCCCCGACCCCGACATAAATCAGGCGCAGATTCTGCCGGAAAACTGGCGGAAAGGTGCGCCTCGACCCGGCGAGATTCATACATGTCGCCCAATGTCTTTGCTTTTGTTCGTGGGTTGATTTGCACATGTCGGACCAAAATATGATCATCTGTGAGACACAGAACCCATCTCCTTCCTGAACGGTATGATGACTGTACATTCCCATCTTGTTTGTACTTGCGCATAATTGTTTGTGCAGATGAACAAGGCATCTGGAATTTGCACACTAGAATGATCCAGACTTGTGCAAGTCCAAAGTTCTCTTCCTGATATCTTGGCTGATTTCTTTAGACTTTGCCATGATGTTACACAAAGAAGCAATGTGTTTCTGATGCTTCCAAAGACATGACATCATCTTATGGGCTATCTCAAATTGTTTAAAGGCATAGTAATCCTAGTGTTGTAAACTTTTGACTTTGCAGAATTTAATAAAAATACCTTAAAAAATTCTCTCTCATTATTCTGGCATTTGGCAAATATAATTTTGGTGATCCTAATTGACCTAATGCAGGTAAGATTTATTCTGATTTCATGTCAGATAGTGAGAAAAACATGCATATGTGTCTTTTTATATAGAGTATGTAAACTTCAGGTTTCAACTGTATGTGTATATATACAGGTCTGCAATGGCGTTTATATCCCAGCCCGATTCTGGATATATACCTGGAGGCACTCAGAAACACGTCACCAAGTTATGGAGCCTTGGTGAAGTGGAAAGCCAGTTAGATATGTGTCAATGGCATCAGGCTGTTGACACAGGTTTATTGTAGTGCTTAGTATGGCTTCCAGCCATTCCGGGACGGCTTTTCATTGGGAGTAAGCAAAGAGCTGGGTGGGTGCTTTCTCCCCATGTTCCATACCAGGATTTACCTGGCCTATTTAAGGTCAGCTGACTAGCTGTGGCTGCAACTCGAGTCTTGCTTATTGTCTGGAGAAGCTTAACACTGGAGGGGCCAGTGTCTGCTACACCCATATTCCAATAACAGTGGCACACTATAAACTGAAGCCCTACCGAAGGGGACATAGGAATTTTGAAAAAAGCATTTCTGCTATCTAGGATATATGAAAAAGTTTTTGAGATCCTCAGTTTACACTTTTGATCAAAACTGTTTAAGCCACCTCCGAACTTCAACGGGATCTCAAGGCAGGTGGTCCTACATGTGGAGTAAGCACCCACCCTGCTATATGCTTACTCCCAATGAAAGGCTGACCTGGGATGGCTGGAAGCCATACTAACATACGGCTAAACGTATACGTATGTCAACAGTCTGTACTGTTGACATCTATCTAACTTTGACCTTTCATTCCACCAAGGCTCCTTACCTTGGTGGCATGTCTCCAGATCCCTCCAGGTATATGTCCAGAACCTGGCTAGTATATAAACACCGTTGTAGACCTTCCTGGCTGCTGCCTTACTATATATATTTATACTGTAATAAATCGTTCTTATGGTTCAAGCCAGAAAGTGTACGTGTATTGAGCTTAAAAATCTAGTAAGAACTGTTACCTGTTACATTTGTATTTTAACTGTTACGTCTCCTCTTCTCTATAGAGACTACTGCAATTCATTGAGTTGATTTTCCAATGAAAGCTAAGGATGCTAATAATAAAATTTTGTTCTGACATATTTTTAATTTTTATTATTATTTATTATTAACTTTTTATCGCCGCAGCCAGTTTTGGCCTCTCTGGCAGAGCCACATTTTTAAATCTGACGCGTCACTTTATGTTAGAATAACTTTTTGATGCTTCTATCTATCCATGTGATTTAGAGATTGTTTTCTTGTGACACATTGGGCGATATGTCAGAAAAGAGGCGCCGCCACGCCAGTTTTAAGGCGCATTAAATGAGTGTATAGTGCGCCTGAATGAAGGAACCTGTCAAAAATCTGGCGTCTGGTATACCTTGCATAGTATAATTTATGTGCCTTATCTACTCGCATAGCATAATATAAGCGCAAAGCATATCATTGCTAGCATATTTGATGTGCCTAATTTAGGCTCATTCAAATGTGTCGTGTCTGGCGTATAATGCACCTAGTTTTGGTGTACTACAGTTCATTTACATAGAGAATAGGGCATCAACAGTTTTTTGATGCAAAATACACCAAAAAAAGCCATTTTCAAAGTTCAAAAGTTTTTGCGTGTAAGACAGATGGTTATTCCACACAAAATTGTTTATAACTAGCATCTACCATATGTCTACTGTAGGTTGGAATAATTTTTTAACTGTATTTTTTTTTTTTACGTCTACAGGTGCTTAGAAATTTGGTAGTAATTTTTCACATTTTCAATAAAATGTTCAACATAGATTGTTTTAGGGACCAGTCCATCTAAGAAACTATACCCATTTAAGTATTCAGTACAACATTCAGGAAGTTTATTACCCTATTAGGTGTTTCATAGAAATGAAAGCAAAGTGGAGGTGAAATTTCAAAATTTCACTTTATTTTTCAATTTTTATCCATTATCCACTGAAATATGGTAGATGTGACCAGGGAAATGCAACTCAAAATTGACTTATGCTGTTTTTAGTTATATCATTTGTGTTGCTCTAGTGCGCTATTTGACTCAATTACAAGCGTCAGAGAGTGAGAAGTGCCTACTGGACTTTGATGACTTTCTTTACGATTTTATTTACCCGCCATTATAGGTTTGTGGGCAAGGTGCTAAAACTCAATAAACTCCCCTAAAAAGACCCCATATTGGAAACTACATCCCTTAAGGAATATATCCAGGGATGCTCACAGGTCTTTCACAAATTTGTTTTAGCATTAAGTTGTAAGACTTAAAAATTTCATTTTTTTCCAACAATCTGCAACTTTAGCTTAAAATGCTTCATTTTTACAGGGAATCCTGAAAAAAAAGCACCCTGAAATCTGTTATGCAGCTTCTTCCAAGTCTGGCAATAACCTATATGTGTGTCAAAGTGCTGTTTGGGCGCATGGCCAGGAGTACAAGGAGGGAGTGCTATTTGGCTTTTGTAACACAGATTTTGTATCGCATTTACAGAGCCCTCAAAGTACCAGAACAGGTGAAACCTTCCAGAGGTCACCCCATCTTGGATTCAAAATGTTTCTTATGTTTTACTATTTTTACACAATATAAATGTGTTTGTAAAAAAAAAATTTATGTTGTCATAGTCTCACAGCCATAACATTTTTATTTTTTTAAACACGGAAGGGAGAAACATAGACTGCACATCCCCACACTATACGTTGATCTAATGCTTCTCAGCAAAAGTTTACAAAAAAGAACAGGAGATTCTTAGTATACTTTTTGATCAAACAATATAAGCCCACTTGCCACTTCATGGCAACCTCTTTAAAGTGGGTCCCTACACTAATGGGGGCAGCACTGCATGGTGGCCACCGCACAGCAAAAGCCACACAGATGAGGGGCACGGCCCAGTGGCTCAACATCCCCACTGCTGCCGGACCTAGCCCCCTGGCTCTGGGCTGCACCACCACACCAGCACAGCATCACAGCAGAAATGGCTGCCACACAGTACCACTACCAAAAAAAGGAAAGGTTGACACAGCTTACCTCTCATGGGCTCCCTGCAAGCAGACATAAAGAAAAAGGGCATTAACCCTTATACAGACTACTGCTAATTAAAAACGCCTGGGCCAAATGGGGAGGAGTGCTGATCCATGTGTGAAAAGCTAGACGTATGTATTTAAACACGGAAGGGAGAGGCATGGACTGCACATCCTCACACTATACGTTGATCTAATGCTTCTCAGCAAAACTTTACAAAAAAGAACCAGATGTTCTTAGTATACTTTTTGATCAAATAGAATAAGCTCACTTGCCACTTCACAGGGACCTCTTTAAAATGGGTCCCTACACTAATAGGAGCAGCACTGCATTTTTATTTTTCTGTATATGGAGCTGATTAAGGTCTTGTTTTTTGCAGAATGAGTTGTCGTTTTTATTGGTACCATTATGGGGTGCCTGTGATGCTTTGATCGCTTTTTATCAAGGTTTTTGTGAGATGATTTAAACAAAATACAGCAGTCCTGGCAGTATTTTTTATTTTTTACAGCAGTCTGCGTGATATACTAGCTTTACTTAGCAGGTCGATACGGTTACAGCAATACCCAATTTGTATATTTTTTTATGTTTTACTGCTTTTATTCAATAAAAAATGTTTTATTCAAAAGGGAAAACAGATTTATGCATCATCATAGTCTGAGAGCCGTAACTTTTTATTTTTCTGTGTACAGAGCTGTGTACTGGCTTGCTTTTTGTGGGATGAGCTGATGTTTTTATTGTTATAATTTTTGGGGGGACAAGGCTTTTTGATCGCTTTAACATTTTTTTTTTTTTTTGAAGGCAGGGTGTAAAAAATACTTCAATTCTAGTAGCTTTTTTTGTTTTTATTTTTAACAGCGGTCATTGTGCAGTATATGTGACAAGTTAGTTTTGTTCCATGGGTCAGTACGATTATGGCGATACTTAATTTATATTGTTTTATTTATGTTGAAGTGCTTTAAAAAATAGTGCTTTTATTGTGTAAAACAATATTTACGCATCGCTATTTTCTGATAGCGATAACTTTTTTATATTTCCATATACATAACTGCTGTGTAGAGCATTTTTTTGGAATTTATATGACTTTTTGATTGCTTTTTATTCCATTTACATGCTGTGGGATGAACAAAATCACAATTCCGGGACTGATTTTTTTTTTATGGTGTTCACCATGTGGGTAAAATAACGTGACGTATTTATAGGGTAGATTGTTACACATGTGGTAATACCAAATATGTGTACTTTATTTATTTTTGATCTTTTAGGGGCTCTGGGCAATGCAGCATGGGGCAGCTGTAATATACTTCTGGTCCCATGGTACAATCATACGGGCCCCGCTTGAGAGCCAGAACGATGTCCAAGACTTACTTGTACATCCACTTGCAGGAAGTTACTTTCTTCTAGGATGTACAAGTATGTTTAATGTCGGGAAGGAGTTAAAGTCTTACTAAATACTTTTTTTTATACTTTTGTATTGTACAGTTGAAACCAGAAATTTACATACACTATATAAAAAGACACATATGCATGTTTTTCTCACTATCTGACATGAAATCAAATAAATCTTACCCATTGTTGGTAAATTTAAAGATTACCAAAATTTATTTACACGTATTTGTCAAACGCTAGAATAATGAGAGAGAGAGAGAATTTTATAAGGCATTTTTATTACTTTCTGTAAAGTAAGAAGTTTACATACACTAGGATTACTATGCTTTTAAACAATTTGGGACCACTCAGGAAGGGGAAGGGTTCTGTGTCTCAGAGATGAACGTGCTTTGGTTCGACATGTGCATATCAACCCAAGAACAAAAGCAAAAAACCTTGTGAAGATGCTGGCGGAAGCTGGTAAGATTGTGTCATTTTCCACAGTGAAACGAGTACTATATCAAGATGGACTAAAAGGCCACTCAGCCAGGAAGAAGCCATTGCTCCAAAAGAAACCTATAAAAGCCAGATTAATGTTTGCAAATGTACACAGGAACAAAGACCTACATTTTTGGAAAATAATATTGAACTGTTTGGCCATAATGAACATCGTTACGTTTGGATGAAAAAAGGAGAAGCTTGGAAGCCTAAAAACACCATCCCAACTGTGAAACAACGGGGTGGCAGCATCATCTTGTGGGGTTCTTTTGCTGCAAGAGGGACTTGTGCACTTCACAAAATAGATGGCATCATGAGGAAAGAAGATTATGTGACAATACTGAAGCAACATCTCAAGACATCAGCCAAGAACCTAAAGCATAGGTGGAAATGGGTCTTCCAAATGGACAATAACCCGAAGCATACTGCCAAACTTGTTACAAAGTGGCTTAAAGGGATTTTCTTGCTACAAATATCATATCTCAAATGACGGGGACAGTAAAAACAAGCACTTTTGCAATTGGTTTGCTTTACCTAAATCACTTAGTATAATAGATACGAGCTAAACTGTGCATCTATAGCTATTTCTGCAGCAGTTGGTCAGGACATGCCCCCTTTTCTGTGATTGGTTGACTGACATTTCATTCAGCTTTTTTGACATGCCCCGGAGGGGAAAACCCCCCCTGGCTGTGTTGGCTGCCTGCACTCGTGCTTACTCCCCTTGAGTTGTTTAAATTGAAATGAAACTATGTGGCCTCAGTTTCTCTTGCCCCCCCTATAAAACCCAAAGCCTTATACAATGCTCCCCCCTCATAAAACCTTTTATACAGTCTGTTCCCTCCCCATAAAAACCAGTTTTACACAGTCTGCTCTACATCCGGGTCTTAAACAGGGGGGGGCAGAGGGGGGGGGGCAATGTGCTTCCTCACATATTTTTTATCAGTTGCTGTGGATGATTTTTTATGCAATGAGGGGTTTCAAGGGCTTGGGGGCCTGAAGCTGAAAGCTTGCAGAGAAAAAGAAAGCAGGTGGCTGCAGAGATACCCTTTCCAGACATCCTTCCCCCTTCCACTGCCACAAAAGAAAATGTCACAGCTCTTCAGTAAGGGGAAAACACACCCCTGGCATATAGAATGCCTACAGGGGAAGAGGATTGCCCTAGATTTGAAACTGAAACTGGTATTATTAGCTCAGGCCTACAAAACCTTCAAATGCTAAAACCCCTTTAAGGATAACCGTCAATGTTTTGTAGTGGTCATCACAAAGCTCTTATCTCAATCCTATTGAAAATGTAGGGCAAAGCTGAAAAAGGGGAGGTGCGAGCAAGGTGACCCCAAAAATGGGTCAGTTACACCAGTTCGTTTGGGGAATGGGCCCAAAAACCTGACCAATTTGTGAAAGCTTGCAAAAGGATATCCAAAGGTTTTACTCAATCTCATTTAAAAGGGAATGCTACCAAATACTAATGAAATGTAGTAAACTTTTGGGGCAATGCTACCAAAAACAATGAAATGTGGGGAAACTTTTTTACTTTGCAAAAAGTAAAAAAAAATGCCTTTCTTCCTTATTCTGGCTTTGGGATTGGAAAAAATAAAAATTTTTTTGGAAATCTAATTGATCTAAAACAGAAAGGGGTTTATTTGGTTTCATTAAAATATAAGAAAAACATGCATATGTGTCTTTTTATATGTGCAGAAAACTTTGGTTTTCAACTGTGGGGTAATGTTTCCTCATCAAAATGTAGGTCATTTGGGTCCATTTATTTTTATATATGGCAAACCCGGAAAAAATAGGTCTCGCTGGAACTTTAGGGTGCCAAAGCAAAAACACTTTACTTCGTTTTTCATTTAATAGCTTTTTTGAAGCAGTATATTTAAATTGGTGTAAAAAAAAGGAAAATTTTTAAATTCCCCCATGCAATCCAAAAAAGTTGGTTTCCCATTACAAAGTTTTTTTTTTTACTTGTGTGCTGCGTTTTTAATTTTGGTCATTTGTTTGGAGCCCTATGAATACTAATTATGCCCCTGATGAGGGGGTTGACATAAATGAATTAATCTGATTGTGCCTTTTTATTCACATTCTGCTACAGTTTGGCGATGTGTGCTAACAGTATGAACTTCCAACACCCAGAAGCATAGCGTTATCTCAAATTTCTTATATGTACAACCAATGCCACATGCATCTTAAATTACAGATGCTAGATGAGCTTCTGCTATCTATAATGAATTAGAGAAGTAATGATAAAAATATTGTGCATATTTAGTATTCATACTACCCTAGACATTATAGATGGCCATTAGTCAAATGCTTAGTGTTTCTGTAGTTTACATTCTTTCCCCTCTGGATTATGTTGGATCCAAATACTGTGTTACCACTACTGATCCTATTTGCTGATGTAGCAGAAGTGATTTTACCATTTAACGTATTATAGGCTGAATACATTACCTGTAGTTCTATGGCAAACCACTGATGATAAATGGCAAGCTATTAAAAGAGCAAAGAATAAATGGACCAGCTGCACATCTATCTACCTAGGGGCAATCTACTGACTACCTAAGGGCAAATCTACCTACCCACCTGGGGCAATTTATCTACTACTTGGGGGCAATCTACCTACCTACCTGGGGAAATCTACCTATTTACCTAGGGGAAATCTACTGACTACCTGGGGGCAATCTACCTACCTACCTGGAGGCAATCAACCTACCTAACTGGGGGCGATCTATCTACCTCCCTGGGGGCAATCTACCTTCATACCTGGGGGCAATCTACTACCTAAATATCCGGGGCCTAACTGCTGTTTACTTATCGGTGGCCTATCTACTGCCTACCTATCTGAGGCCTACAAACCTACCTACTTGGGGGCCTACCTACCTAAGGTTTACCAACCTACCTACCTTGGACATACCAACCAACCTGCTTGGGGGCCTATCTATCTACCTACCTACCTGGGGCCTTGCCCGTTTCCCTATCTACCTATGGCTTTCCTGTCTACATAACTGGGGCCTTACTTACCTATCCACCTACCTTAAGTCCCTAATTTAGGGGACTACCTTTCTAAAAGGGGATTCTACCTATCTGTAGGGGCATATTTAGTATTCATGCTGCCCTAGACATTATAGATAGCCATTAGTCAAATGCTGATTAGTGTTTCTGTAGTTTACAGTCTTTCCCCTCTGGATTATGTCGGACGAGAGTTCCATCCATTTCTTAAATAAAATGGTCAACGAGGGATGTTGT
The DNA here is from genome assembly GCA_025379985.1 of Phyllomedusa bahiana. Lineage (NCBI taxonomy): Eukaryota > Metazoa > Chordata > Amphibia > Anura > Hylidae > Phyllomedusa > Phyllomedusa bahiana. The sequence goes on along the minus strand of JAODAL010035072.1, from coordinate 27,477 downwards.
TGGGGAGTTTTTATTTAAATAGAGTGTTTTTTTTGCTATTTCAGTGTATTTTCTTTTACCACTATTTTCCCAGCGTTAGTAATAAAAGCCTCTGACAGACATCTCTGTGTTACTAACCTTGAGGCTTGGTGCCAGCCAGCGGTGTTTTTTGTCACCCCAAGGCTGACACCATGCCGCAGCACTAGTAATAGAGAGATTTCTGTCAAACATCTATATCACTAACACTGAAAATAAATGGTAAAAAAAACACACAGACACAACACAAGGAACACTTTTTTGTAAAAAAAAACCTCCCCCCCCAAAACCCAACTAACCATTTTTTTTTCAAAAATTTATCAAAAATGTTTCAAAAAATTTCCATCTTATCCAAGAAAAACCTTAAAAAAAACAAAAAACCCTAAAAAAAAAAATCATTTTATTTAATTCCATCCCCTGCACCCCCTTTGAGATCAGGCATCAGGACTGCGGCGATCTTCGGGGTGGAAAGGGGAAAGGAATTTCGGACCGAAAAAAAATGATTTGAAGGTATAAGCCCAGCCGTCCCACAATCCCCCCGGGTTTTTAAGCCCTTTCTGTTCCTCCTTGGAGACTGTGCCTCTAACCCCCTGCCCCCAGACCCCCCCTTTCCCAAAACCCCGGGGAAGTTTGTTACAGATTTGGGGAATTTAAAAAGAATGCGGGGAAAAGTGAGGATTCAAAGATATTTTTTCCCAAAAATTGAAGGGGAGGGTTTTGGCCCCGTAGAAGTCACAGGGAAGGTGTGGAACGGAGGAAAAAAAAAAAACGTAAAAATGACTCATCAGACAAACTATCTTTGGCCCAAAAATTTAAACCAACTTAAAACTTTATTTGACAAAGTGTAAGGGTTTTAATATTCATAAGGGTTTTTGGGCTTTTTATTTCAACTTTATATGGTGAAAATTGGGGTTTCACGGTGTTGGTGGTATTTTTCAGTTACTATGTGGGGGTTATTGGGGTCATTTTTTTATGGTTTATTCAGACACAATTGGGGGGAATGTTCAGGGTGTAAGTATTCATTCACTTGTGGTAGTGATGGGGGGTCATGATTTGGTAATTTGGGTCTTAGGGGAATTTTTGGGAAATTTTTAGCCTGTATTCGGGTTTTAAATGTGGCAATGTTATTTGGTAAGTACGACCATTATTTAGTTTTTTATACTCAGTACTTTGTGTTATAACTTTTGATATATTTTTTTTTTTATATAAAAGGGTTTTTAAAATTTAAGGGGGACAAAAATCTTTATGACCTTTTTATTTTCCAACCCGGGTTTGCCCTTTGCTGAAATTTATAGGAGGAGCCCCCGGGGTTTAGTATGATGTTTGCCCTTTCACGGGCAAGTTAAAGCGGGACCGGGGGGTATCCATAAGGTGGCAGAGACAGAGTGGGGAAAAAGGGGGGCCCCTAAAATAACCCTCCGCTTGGGACCCTGGGAAACCCCGCCCGACCCTCCCCAATTAACATCTTGTTTTTGCAGGCAGTCTTTGTTATCCGTTAGGGTACCCTAAAAATGTTTTTCGGGAAAAACAATAGGATAGGACAAAAGTTTTGGGCCCTTTATACAAGTATTTACCAAGGATTTCAAAAGGGGATCCCAAAAAAAATTTTTTTTTTAATGCATTTTTCTCATCCCCTTTGTTCTTCAAAAGGGAAAGTTCCAGGGGTATTGCGGGTGTACAAACACCACTGGCCCGCTTATTCTGAAGCGCCCCCCACTGACATTCATTTTCCCCCCAAGCAAAAAATGCTAAAATAAGTGAAAATTTTCATTTTTTCTCCCCAGTGGTTTTGGCGTATCGGGGAACATGGGTTTTTTGGCCGCGTTCACCCATGTGAACATAATCTAAGCTTTTTTTGTTGGCATCAAAATGTGGGTCAAAAATCCCACTGTGTTTCCAAAACTAAGATGTAATTTACTTTTTTGAAAAAATTTTTTAAACAGTCCCCTTCCCAAACAGTGGGGCATTTCCCCAGGCGGTTTTTCAGCCGGTTTTTTACAGAAGTTTTGGCTTTGAAAGGTCTGTAAAAGGGCGTAAAATTTAAACCCAAGGGAAACTTCAAGGGAAAAAATCCTGCAGGGGCCCCCACTGCATGGTTTTTTCCACCAATTTTTTTTAGTTTTTCCGGGGGTTTCCGGGAAAAAAAAAAACATAGAAAATGTTTCATTTTTTTTTTCCCCGGGGGGTTTTTTTCCCGGTGGGAAACATAAAACAGTTCAATTCGAAGTGGGAGGGCTTTTCCCCGGGAAAAAACCCGCAGAGAAAACCCCCCTCGGGGCGGCCTTTGGCACACCCCCAAAAAAACAAAAGAAAAACCCGGTGGGTTTAATCCGCCCTGTTTTTTTGCTCGGGGCCATGTAAACGGCCACTAAACTTTTATCCATTTTTAAAGGGCTCCGGGGGGGTCTTTTGTGTTTTATTGGGTTTAGGGGGTTTACCAAAATTCCCCTTTTGACCCCGCGGGTGTTTGGGAAAGTTAATTGGATAAAAAACATTTTATTTTATCCTGCATAACTTCTGTTTTCAATTGTTACAAAAATTTAGGGTGAACTTTTTTTAGGGAACATGTATAAAAAATTGTCTAGATCTAAGCTTTTTTTTTTTCCCCATAGAAACCCAATCACAAACTTATGACAGAAAGAGGAGTTTGTGATTTTTTGCAAGAGCAACCAAGAAAGTTTTAAAAACTAGACATTTTTCAAAACTTGGGGCCCCCATTGACCCACTGCCCACTGGGGGCAACATGTATAAAACCCTTGGCACGCACCCATTCTAGATTAATTGGGGATGTAGAATGCGATAGTATAAAAGTGGGTATGTTTTTAAATGAATTATGGGTGTGGTATGCCTTGCGTAGTATAGCATTTTTTTTGGGTGATATTTCAAAAGTCCCGGCCTGGGGGAAATTTTGGACATACGATTGTTGTTTTACATTTTATAAAACGGGGCTACCCCCTTTTTTTTTTGTGCAAGATACACAAAAATGGTGAAAACCCTTTTTTTCCCATGTCCCCCTTATGTCTCTATAGTATTTTAAATTTTTCATTTAAAATAAACACTAAAACACAAAACCCTGACAGGTAAAGTAAATAAATAAAACATGACAGCGTCACCCATGCCCCCAAAGAAGGGGTTTTGGGGCCGGGTTTTTAAACCCGGGTTTTTCCCTTTTTTCAGTCCGCCTAAAAAACCCGGGGCCGAAGTTTGGCCCCAATTGTCCCTCAAAGGGAAAAAACCCGTGCAGCATTCCCCCACTGCGGGTTTTCCCCGCCCGGGGGTTTTGTCCCCGGCGGCCCGGGGACAAAACTTAACAGCACATTCTTCCGCCCTTTTTGGGAGGGAACAGTGCTCTAAAATGGGGGGGGGAGGGTTTGTTTCTCCGCTCATCCGGGGGAAAAAGCCGCCCCCCCCCCCCCCGCGGCCATGGAACGGCCGCAAAAAGGGCCCAAATCCCGGGCCGGGCAAACCCCCAGGATTTTTTCCCACTGCCGGGGTAAACCCCTTTGGGGGTTTTTGGGTATTTTAAACAGAAAGTGAACATAAGTTTATGTGTTGGGAACACAAAAGATGGGCAACCCAGGGGAAAATTTAGCAAATTTTGAAAAAGGGGGCCCACTTTGTGATGTCTGGATGCCCCGGGTTTTGATTCTTTTCTAATGCGCCTAAGTTCCAAAATGGGGCCCAAAAACACACACCCCGAGGCGCGACAAAATTTAACGTTTTTTTAAAAATTACAAAAAAAAAAACCTTTTTAAATACTTTGGGGAGGCCCATTATAACTGAAAACAAACCCCCTCGAAAATTTTCCCACTTCGAAGGCCTTCCCTTAAATTCATGTCCCCCCCTTTTAGTGTTATTTTTACCCTTTTAAAATGTAAAATCCCGGGAGTTAGATGCTGGGGAAAGGGTTGGGTAAGGGCTTACAAAAGAATACTTTAAAAAAGGGGCCAAAATTTCCCCCTGCCCCGCCTCAAAAAAAACAATATAAAACCTGAAAATTCCAAAGCACTAATTTTTTAATTTTTTAAATTATTAAAGGAATAAAAATTAAAAAGGCAGAAAAAAAATGAACTTTTTTGGTTTTCCCTTTTAGTGAGGGAAACCCTGTTTTTCATTTTTTCAATAATTTGAAAAACAAAATTTATTCAGATATCCCCCAAAATTTAAATGAGAACCCGGGGGGATGGTTTTCTGATTTTTTTAAAACAATATTTCTGTTTTTTTTTTTTAAAAAACCATTTTTTAAAGGCTTTTTTACTTTTTTCCCCCCAATCAAAAAAACCCAAAGGACCAATTACGCAATAAAACCCCTTGTTATCCGGCGCACTTCTTTTTATTCCCGTAATAACCCCCCCCTAAACCCAACCCCCCAGACACGAAAAAAAAAATATAAAAATTTTTCCCTTTTTTTTTGACGAAAATTCCCTTTCCCCCCGGGAAAAGGGAAAAATTTAAACACAGAGGGAATAAAAAGTGGGCTTTACACAAACTTTTTTGGAAAGGGTTGTTGTTCAGGGGAAACCAGTTTTTTTTAAACCCCAAAAAGTTTTAATACACAAAATTTAAAACCCAAAATTATTTTTTTTCCCCCCCCCGCTATTTTGGACATAAAAATCAAAAATAAACCTTACCCTTTTTTTGGGTCAATTGGGGAATTAAAAAAAATTATTTTAAAAATTTGCCAAATCCCAAAAAATAATAAAGGAGAGAAATTTTTTTTTAAGGGCTTTTTTTTAAAAAATTTTTTTGCAAAAGGTAAAAAAATTTCCCTTACTTTTTAACTAGAAATTTAAATTTGAAAATTGCTTTTAAAAACGAAAATGACTTTGGGGTTTCCCAAAGGGTTTTGGAAAACCCTTTCCACAAGCTTCCCCCCTAATATTTTTTGGGAAAAGGAAAAATTTTGCCCCATTTTCCTCCTAAAACAAAACCCCGCTGAAAACTGGAGCCATTTTTTGTAGGCCCCAAACCTTGCCACACCTGCCTTTTTTCAGCTTTCCCCCAAAATTTCCAAATAGGATTTGGAAAAATCAGGCTTTGTGATGGCCACCCCAAAAAACATTGACTTGGTTCCCATTTTGGAAAACCCTGGGTTTTTTTGGCCCCAAGCTTTGAAACTTTTTGGCTTATGTCTTGAATGGTTTTTGTTTTCCCCAAACATAATCTTCTTTCCCAAATGAGGGCCATCTATTTTGTAAGGGGCCCAGCCCCCTTTTGCACAAAAAAAAACCCCACAAATATGCGCCATCCCGGGGTTTTTCACATTTTTGGGAAATGGTGCAAGGCTTCCAAGCTTCCCCCCTTTTTGTCCTTCAAATTTAACAAATTTTTCATTATGGCCAGACATTTTTTTGAATTTTTTTTTTTCGTAAAACCCTCTGGACATGCCCCCAAAAATTAGGTCTTTTTTTTTCCTGTGGGGGCCATTTGCAACATTAAAATCTTTTTTTTTTATATTTTCTTAAAATAAAATCTTACCAAAGCTTCCACACATTTGTCGGACCAAAAAGCACTTTTCATTCCTGAAAAACGAACCCATTCCTTCCTGACTTTTTAAAGTTGGTGGACACCCCCATCTTTTTTTACTTGGCATAATTTTTTTTGTAAAAGAAGGGGCCCTTTTTCAGGAAAATCGGAAATTGCCCCAAAAAGGGATAACCCCAGATTGTGCAAGCCCCCCACATTTCTCTTTCTGAAAATTTTTGGTGATTTCTTTAGACTTTCCCCCAGATTTTACACACAAAAAGCAGTGTTTTTTTCTGGTGTGCTTTAAAAAATACATCCACAGGGTGCCCCCCCTCTAATGAACTAGATTTCCCCCAAAAAGCCTAAAAAGCCAATCAAAAAGCTTCCCCAAATGCAAAAATCTCATATGGCCCCGCCCCCCAAAATTGTTTTTAGGGGGATAGTAATCCTAGTTGTATGTAAAATTTTTTAAAAATTTTTGCAGAAAGCAATAAGAATACCTAAAAAAAAAAAACTCTACTCCCCTTAATAATTTTATAATCCTTAATTGAACAAAAACAGAAAGGGGTTATTTGATTTCATGTCAAAAGAGTAAAAAAAACTCATATATGGCCCCTTTTTTTATAGGTTAAAAAACTTTCTGGTTTTTCAACTGAAATTAAAATTGAGAAGATTTATGCAGTTTATTTTCCCCCATGGAACTCTTTTAACTTATACATGGAAATTTTTTCCCCCCCCTTTACTTTAAGTGTAAAAAAAACATTCCATGTGAAATGGAAAAATTAGAAGACAGCTTTTTTTTATTCAAATTGCACTGCAAACAAAATGTACATGTTGTGTACAGTTTTTTAATCACAAAAAGGGCATGAGTCAAATAGAAAACTATGGGAAATTTTTAAAATGTGTTCTTTCCTAAACCGAACCAGCCTCGCTGTCTTCCCCCCACCTTTTCCTGTGTTCACTACCTGTTACGTTTTTTTGTAAGGGGGAAAATTGGGGGGAAGGGCCCACTGACACCCAAAATTGCCATTTTGGACAAAGCAAAATCTGCTCTACTGGGGTTTGCCCTGAGGCACTCCGCAGGGTTTTCGCACACTCAGTTCCGGGGGAACTAAAACACCTGGGTTTTAGGGGAAAGGGGGCTTTTCCTGGGTGGAGCAATATTTCTTCCCGATGCCCCCATGCTTGGTCCAAATCTTACCTTTTCCCCGGAATTTGTTCCAAAGCCCCCGCCTTCTTGGATTAGGATCAGCGGGGTTTCGTTTTTTTCCCCTTAGTAAACCAAGTCCGGTTTTCCCCCCATGGGGCCATCTGATTAATCTTTGATAAATTCCTTTTTTAAAGGGGGGAATACCTTTTAGTGCAGTTTTTCTCAACTCCGTCCCTCGGACCCCAAAGGTCATTTTTTTTCGGTTTCTTGAATTGCAAAGGTGATTTAATTTGCGAAAAGGTGAATATTATTTCAGTGATTTGGGGGGGAATTCTGAAAAAATGACCTGTTTGGTGGGTCTCGAGGATGGAGTTGGGAAACACGCCTTAGTGACTCTTTTTTCCCTCAAAATTGGTGACTCTTCAAGGGGGGGGGTGACAAATAAGGAGAAGATCATGTTCCATGTGCTAAATCATTCTTTCCAAGAAATTTTTGGGTTTTTTTGGTGCAGCACCAATTTTTCATGTTTTTAATTGAAAAAACGGATGAAGTTCCCCCAGGGGAAAAAAGTGCTTTACTGCTTTTTTTGTGACCCCCCTGCCGGTGTGTTCCAATTTCCCACTGACTTTCTTCCAACCATGGGGGGGGCCTGCTTTTCCATATTGGAAATTTCCCTCAGATTATTTCTGAAAGCGTCGAGACCCTTCCTCCTCATCAGCCTTATGACTGCCCTATAGACCTTCTGCTGGGTATTAGCCCTCCAAATGGCAGGGTCTATCCGTTGTCTGTGCCAGAGACTCAAGCTATGTTGACCTATATTAAAGAAAACCTTCAAAAAGGTTTTATCCGCAAATTCTCCTCTCCAGCTGGTGCCAGATTTTTCTTTGTGGAGAAAAAAGATGGTTCACGCCGTCCCTGCATAGACTGTAGGGGTCGCAACAAGATAACCATGAAGAACCGGTATTCACTACCTCTAATCTCAGTGCTCTTTGACTGGCTCTGGGGAGCCAAGGTCTACACGAAGTTAGACGAATTGGGAGCCTTTTAAATCCAAATTCATGAATGTGATAAATGGAAGTTTGCATTCAATAGCCACGACGGGCACTTCAAGTATCTAGTGAAACAGGTGACTTCAGATGGATCCTGCCAAACTGTTTTCTGCCCTGCAATGGCCTCAACCAGTCAGCCTTTGGGCCTTACAGCACTTCCTGGGGTTTGCCAACTACTACCGACAGTTTATTCCACACTTCTGTACATGGTAGCGCCAATTGAGGAACAGAAATCCCAAACTTTGGCCACCTGAAGTAATGGAAGCCTTCTCCCGTCTGAAGTCTGTGTTTACCTATTCTGTCTCATCCTAACCCGGAGAAAGCCTTCTTCCTTGAGGTTGATGCCTCTCCCAGACTACCTGGAGGGGTAAAATTGTTACATGTGGCTTTTCTCCAAGACCTTCTTCACCACAGAGAGAAACTACACCATTGGGGATTGAGAACTACTGGCCATTAAGTTGGCATTGTAAGACTGGCACAAAAATCTATTTTATCTTCAGATGGACCAGCGTCTAAACCCTTGGCAAGCTAGATGGTCTCTTTTCTTTTCCAGATTCAATTTCCTGATCCCCTTCAGACCTGCTGATAAGAACATGAAGGCCAATGCCCTTTTCCGTGATTCTAATGTAGTAGGCCCAGAATCCTCACCTCAGCACATTGTTCCTCCCGAACTCTTGAACTGTGCCACTCCTATTGACCTCCAACATGTTCCCCTGGGGAAGACTTTTGTGCCCTCTGCACTTAGAAAAAGCATTTTGAAGTAGGGAAATTGCTCTGTGGTGGTCGGGCACCCTGGAGTTTGAAAATCTTACCAACTCATAACTCGCTATTACTGGTGGCCAAACCTTGTTAAAGATATCAAGGACTTTGTTGAATCTTGTGCCATTTATGCCTGCTATGTCCCCTTGTCTCAAGTCTTCTGTCTTTCTGCAACCTTTGCCTATACCGGATGCTCTAGCATGCTCTTTGCTCTCATCTGCAGGTAAAATCAGCATACCATCCGCAAACGAATGATCAGGTTGAAAGGGTAAACAAGGTTCTGGGTAACTACTTGCGCCACTTTGTCTCTGCACGTCAAGATGACTGTGCCAACCTTCTACCCTGGCTAGAATTCTCCTACAACCACCTGGATTCTGATTCAGCCTGTGTCTCACCCTTCTATCTAGTTTATGGCCAGAATCCTCGTCCTCCTCTGCTACAAATCTTTTCTGACATCCCTGCTGTGGATGCTCAAGTCTGGGACTTTATGACTGTCTGGCGTGAAACGTGTCGCTCCCTTCAACTAGCAGTTTCACACATTAAGAGACAAGCTGATAGGAAAAGAAGACTTACTCCAGTCTTTGCTCCTGGAGATAAGGTGTGGTTATCCGCACAGGATATGTGGCTGAAGATTCCTAGTTATAAGCTGGGTCCACATTTCCTGGGTCCTTTTGAGGTGCTGCAGGGGATTACCTCAGTGACTTACAAACTCAGTCTTCCTCCTACGATGCGCATCTCAACTCCTTCCACGTCTCTCTTCTCAAACCATTGGTCCTCAACTGCTTCTCCCAAAAGGTCACTTCACTATCACATCAAGCTGACACTGCCGATGTCTTCAAAGTTAAATAGATTCTGGCCGAGAAGTCTATTAGAGTGCAGCAGTAATATCTTGTGGACAGGAAGAGGTTCAGATCAGAAAAGAGGTCCTTGTGATAACATTCCATCAGACCAAAAAGAGGGGGAGACTTAACGGTGGGTACTGTTATGAGTGGCCCCACTGCCCACTTAATGGTGGGTACTGTTACGAGTGGCCCCACTGCCCACATGGCGAATCACAGGTGCAATTGTGTCCCTTCTTCTGGGGCTGCAGGCACGAATGGCAGTGAAACCCGCACTTCGGGCTATGGGTGCGCTCGCAATGACTGGTCCCTGCACCCATACTCACTGCTCCCTAAGGTGTACGTTCCGGCTGGTGATTCATTAATCGCTGGGCGCTAACCCTATGTACTCTAGCCTCTTCATCCATGTCTTTGCCAGATCTATGTGCCTGTATAGCCTTAGAGAAAGCATTCTTTTCCTGTCTGCCTCTACCATGTTCCTGACCTCCTGTCTTTGTCCCTTAACCATGCTTTACCTGTTGTCTGCCTTGACCTTCCTGCCTGTCCCCGACCACTAGTCTGACATATGATTCTGTACATCACTGCACCTTGGCCACCACTGCAAGCAAGTCGCATCAGGGGTAAGGACCTGGCGGTCTCCTGCCACAGAAAATCCAACCGACCTTGCAACTGGCTCTGGTGAAAACCAGAGGCCCCTTAGACTTCAGTGAATCCACTAACAGCAGTCCTAACAGAGGCTCAATGGACACTTGGCAATATGGAGCCCTGTGGATATATTTGACTACACAACTTACAAAGAGTCACAGAAAGATAAAGAAGTGGACGTCCTTTGGCTACATCATGCACTGATGACCGCTTCACTGTAATCAATGCTCGTCGGAACCTGATGATGGACGCCACACAACTCCATGTACGTTTAAGGGAGGTGAGAGGCACCCAATTGTCACGTCAGACCATTAAGAAATGCTTATATCAGTTTTGGTCTGCATGTAAATGACCGGCAAGGGTACTTGACCGGTACCTGACCGGGCTGATGCATAGCACTGTGCTTGATGTTTCCAACATCATTAGCAGGCATCATTTCTTCTCAGAGTGAATCAACTTTCATCCCTGACCAGCACTGAGGACCACTGGTCCCTTTTCCAGCGTATATGCTTCCTGGCCCATGCAAGACGATGATGCCTGTGCCTGGTGGTTTGGTCAGGTCGTCAGACCATGCTGATGTAAACTGTTACGAATGGTCTGATGTGACAGTTAGGTACCTCTTACCTCCCTTAAACGTACTTGATGTTGTGTGACATTCATCATCCGGTTCCGCAGAGCATTATTTACAATGAAGAGGTCATCAGTGTGTGATGTAGCCAAAGGCCGTCCACTTCTTTGCCTTTCTGTAACTCTTCCAGTCTCTCTGTATCTCTGTTGCAACCTGCTGGTGACACTCTGTGACACTGAGCCTCACAATGGTGATGTACTGTTGATCAATTGTAAGGTGTTGTCTTCGTCCCAATTAAAATTGAGCCCTTAAATTTATTACACCTGTTGTGAATTTTTCGATTAAGCTCCTTGTTAAAAATCAAAAAGTTGTGCAAGAAGTAATGAAACATTGAACACTTGGACATGTGCATTCTAAAGTTAAAAAAAAGTTTTAAAAAAAGTTCAAGAAATGTTATGCTCATTCTGAAATTTCAACCAGAACCAAATATCAATAACCTTTTATGATAGTGCATATGTTGTTAGCTTTTCATGCCTTATGTGTAAAACAAAGGAGTTTGAACCCAGTCAAAGGCCTCATTTAGACAACAGTGTTTTGATCCAATAGAATGGAAAATACTGTCCAAAATTCTGTAGTCTAACCTTTTATGTTACCGGCAAATAAATAATACAGATATATTAGTAAGGTTAAGTTCCCATCAGAATTACTAATTCTGGTTTTCTGTTCTGTCATTGGAACAGAACAACGAAAATAATGGTGCAGAATCCATTACATGACGAATACCAACAACACCCAACAGACCCCATTTACTGTCGAGCGTTTGTCATTTGAACAGACAAAAATGCGAGCATGCGGTGCTATTTTTCCATCATTTTTAACAATGTACAATAAATGCTTCAAATATGTCAATGTAGCCTGAAGCTATAAAATAGACAATAAAATGTACTCTTTTAGAATAGGTCCACACTCCTTTTGCCCCCCATTGAAAAGTCCTATTAATTGCATATGCCTATCCTGTAGCACCCTATTTCCACAGACTTGCATTGTATAAAAAGATGGTTCCACCAGGATCCCAATTTTTAACAGGACAGAAAAATTAGGCACTCTCTTTGTTTGTCCATTTATAGAGGACTTGTGTTAAAAAAACAGCTGTACACATTCAGCTTTATTAGCTTTCTTCCTGAAATAAAATGTTTGTTTTTTACCTCCCCATCTACCCCCGGTTTCTTTTGATGGATGCTGCAACTCTCAAGTATACAAATGAGTATTGAATCTGTCATGTGGGTGGTACAGATTCAATTCTGTATGGGTACAAGTTGATTTTCATTTATCTTGCACTGTGTCAGGACAACTCTTTAAGCATTATCTAATGGAAATGTCATTATCTTACAAGATCACTCACATTGGTAGGATTGCCTGCAGCTGTATTGTTATTTTACTTTTTTTCTGCAAAAGTGGGGCTAAAATAAGTTTTGTAATTGTGTAATTTTTTTTCATCATGGACATTTATATGTAGGTGATATGACATTTTTGAGTTGGCGGGGCTAAAAGTGACAGTTTGGCTGTCAGTTTTTTTTTTACTACTTTATTCTTTTGTGTTATTAATTTATTTATTTTACATATTGTGTTCCCCATTAGTTGTGAAAAAAACCTTTATTTATTTTTTTTTGAATTTTTTTTTTTATTTACCCAGTTTAAGGGAAATTTCAGAATTTCCCAAACCAAGATCGCTTTGTAGACTTCCTGCTATTCTGTATATACAGCACTCATTGAGTGCAGTGTTTCTTGCCACCCAAAGATGGCATAAAGCCCTTCTCATCATTACAGCAGTAATGCAATGCACCAGTACGCAATGTTTCCATCAAAACCAGACTTTTTAATGTGATGATCTGCTTCTGGGTTGGCTACAGGCTGGTATTTTGAGGAAATGATGGGGCCCCAAAAACCTGTTGGAACCCTTCCATCTGATAGTATTAGGTTTCAGCTGCTGGTTTAACCTTGACTAGTTATTAAAAATTATTGAACAGCCATAATTGGCCGTGGCTAAGTGAAACTGCATGGTGAGAAAACTCCTTTAGCTTACAAAGTGTCAGGAACATGTCTTTGTACGTTGAAAATATTGTATCCCAAAGCCATTGTAACTTAAGAGACAACTATATTATAATTCATTTAATTTGGGACCATGACAATTATTATTCATTTCAGAGGGCATAACTTGTGGCATTGTTAAATTCAGGGTCACACGGAGTTGGTCAGTTTTTTTATGGGCTAAAGTAGGAAGAGCTTTTCTTTGAATTAGAGGTTTGATATACCCCAGAAAGTCCCAAAGATGTTGGGCAGCAAAACTCTGCAGAAACAGCATAACTGGGCTCGTTCACACGGCTTTATTTGCGCGTATTGGCGCCGTACTGGGGCGCGGATTTGCGCTTCAGTAACGGCGCCAATCCGCGAGCAATTTTCGGTAATCCACTGCTCTCATTGAGAACAGTGGAATCCGTTTGCTTCCCCCCCGTCGGCGAATCCGCCGGGGGGGAGAAAGTGACTGCAAAATTATTTACGGCGCGGACAATGCATTGTCTATGGGGCCGGGAGCGGCGCCCCCCGCCGCGCTCCGGCCCCGCCCCCGTCTCGCCCCTTATTCACAGCGGATTTGTGCGCTCAATACGGCGCACAAATCCGTCGGAATTAAGCCGTGTGAACACGGCCGAATAAGTTGTGGGGTCTGGACCACATCGAGAATAAAAAGGAAGGATTACAGAGCAGATGTCCCCCATGCATTACTGAATGGCATTTGTATTCTGAGTCTGACTGTGTTATGTTAGTACTGTAGTTACTTTTAAGGACGATAGCATTCTAGTTTGGGATTCTACAACTCTCAGTACATCCTTACCAATGTTACACTATACTGGGAGCTGTGGTTTCACATAGTAAAATTTCTTTAGCTCCATTTACCCTGACTGAATTTGGTAGATTTGAAAGGTAAGATTGGATACGTATTAATCATTTTCCATTGTGCTCTACAGCAGCGGTCCCCAACCTTTTTTCCCCCGGGGACCGGTTTAATGCACGCCAATTTTTCCACGGCCCGGTGGGGGCGTGGTTATTGGGGTGTGGTTATTGGGGGCGGAGTTATTAGGGGGTTGGAGGTTTAATATCACACACACAGAAAAAAAAACCACAAAGTCTATGCTGTGTTATTTAGGGGTGTAGTATGGGGTAACCAGTATTTATAACTGCAGACTGATTATCAGCTCTGTGGGTCAGTATTAAACATGTAAATAATATACATATGTAATCTGCTCTTTTATTTTATAAATATATATATATATGCCCCCTGTAGTAATAATAAATAATTATAGTCCCTTGTAGTTATAATAATTATAGCCCCCCTGTAGTGATTATTAATAATTATAGCCCCCCTGTAGTGATAATAGATAGCCCCCTGTAGTGATAATAAATAATGATAGCCCCCCTGTAGTGATAATAAATAATGAGAGCCCCCCGGTAGTGATAATAAATAGTGAGCCCCCTGTAGTGAAAATAAATAAAGAGAGCCCCCCCTGTAGTGATTTAAATGAGAGCCCCCCTATAGTGATAATAAATGAGCGCCCCCATGTAGTGATAATAAATGATAGCCCCCTGTAGTGATAATAAATGATAGCCCCCCTGTAGTGATAATAAATGAGCCCCCCTGTAGTGATAATAAATAATGATAGCCCCCCTGTAGTGATAATAAATAGCTCCCTGTAGTGATAATAAATGAGAGCCCCCTGTAGTGATTATTAATAATGATAGCCCCCTGTAGTAATAATTAATAATGATAGCCCCCCTGTAGTGATTATTAATAATGATAGCCCCTTGTAGTGATAATAGATAGCCCCCTGTAGTGATTATTAATAATGATTGCCCCCCTGTAGTAATAATTAATAGTGATAGCCCCCTGTAGTAATAATTAATAATGATTGCCCCCTGTAGTAATAATTAATAGTGATAGCCCCCTGTAGTAATAATTAATAATGATTGCCCCCCTGTAGTAATAATTAATAGTGATAGCCCCCTGTAGTAATAATTAATAATGATTGCCCCCCTGTAGTAATAATTAATAATGATTGCCCCCTGTAGTAATAATTAATAGTGATAGCCCCCCTGTAGTAATAATTAATAGTGATAGCCCCCTGTAGTAATAATTAATAATGATTGCCCCCCTGTAGTAATAATTAATAATGATTGCCCCCCTGTAGTAATAATTAATAGTGATAGCCCCCCTGCACTAATAATTAATAGTGATATCCCCCTGTAGTAATAATTAATAATGATTGACCCCCTGTAGTAATAATTAATAATGATTGCCCCCTGTAGTAATAATTAATAATGATTGCCCCCCTGTAGCATCCAGGCTAGTTAAATGAAAAAAAAAAAAGAAAACAAGGTTAATCACCATTCCCGGTCCCTGCGGCCTCCAGGACCCAGCGTGCGACGAGACCGAGCAGCGCAGGGGGTGTGACGACACCTCTGCATCATCCCTTCTGCGTCGCTGCTCTGCAGCCGCGCAACGCGCGAAGCTGTTTTAACCCTGCGCGGCCGGATTACAGCGGCCGCGCAGAGCAGATGCCGACCGCCCGCCGACCGGCGGTTGGGGACCCCTGCTCTACAGCATAGGCATGATGCCAAGTAGGGGACCTGTACTTAGAAATTTTAATTCCTTCCTAGCACTAAGTGACCTACTCAAGAGCAACATAAGCTTTGAGGAAATATTGCCATTAATACAGCTGAAAGTTTCAGGCAGGTGGTGGTCGATGGCCTATATGGCTAAATTACCGGCCCCAAGAATGATATACCCAAGGTACTCCAGTCTGACACCAAGTGGGTGAATGCATTTCTGTCAGCAAGAGGATGGAAGAGTTGAAGAATTATCCACTGAGACACCAAGCTAACAGCCAACGGCAGGACCTGAGGGTGGACATAGAAGCCAGGATTCATGGAAAAATGCTGCAAGAAAACTTACAATTCAACACACCCACTTACTTAATTTTCATAAAGACTTTGATATAGATAACCTGAATGTTCTTTTTTTATTTTTATGCAAAAAAAAACATTCATGAAGAAATTAATTCCCTAAATGACACAATACAAGTTTTTTGGACTTTTGCCAAGTCCAGATTTGTTGATTGGGCACCTTGCAGTTAAATTTGAATCCAGCAATTTGTTTTGATTAGAGGAATTTGAGAATAGCTGTGATTTGCCGTCTTTTAATAAGAGACTTTCCAAAACTATTCCATTACCCTTTTCAATTTTTTATATTTCTGAACATGGAGCGAAATGCAGGTGGTAAGCGAGCAAAGGGGGGGGGAGCACATGGAGGTAGAGGTACGAGAGAAAGGTGCTCCTTCCAGTGCTGGCGACAACACGCATGCCAGCGGATCGTCAGTTGCAGGAACCCTCAGGCCCGTCATCGCTGGGTCAGGGCCCTGTGATCTAAGTAGAACATCGTCGCCAAAACTGTCCTTCATTGGTTAATGCAACCTGCATCTAGCAGTTTACCTCCTCGTCTCGCAGTCTCGGCCACAAATGTCGTCATCAGCATCATCAGCTCCGTCCAACATGAAGCCGCCCAAATGTCAACTCGTGTACCCACCACTGTGGATAATCCATTGTCTGCGGACCTCTTTGATGACAAAATGCGGTTGGGGTCAGAAGGCATGTTAAAAGATCAAGACGATGATTTAGTCTGCCTGACCCCAGTTACTGATGCCATCAGGGGGAGGTGAAGGAACCCGGTTTCAATCGGCAAAAATCCGGGCGGTCGGCAACGCCTTGCAGTGCCCCTTGCTTGTAGCCCGCAGCTTCTGGATGCAGAAAGTCAGGACGACCAAGTCACCTGTGTTGATGATGATGATGATGACGACATTGCGGATCCATCCTGGTTTTTTCCGCAGAATTTGCTTGCGAGCGCTTCATCAGTGGATGAGGAGGAAGACGATGGGGTAGTGTCAATACGGGTCCCGCCACAAAAAAGGAGAGGGCGGTCGCAGAAGTCCGCTGATATGATTCCGCCAGCCACGGTCAGCGCAAACCCGCTCCTCGTTTCCCCGTCAAAAGGTCCAGGACCTCTCAAGCCTGGGCCTTCTTTGACCCAACCCTCTGATTCACCCAGCGATGTCATATGCCGCCTTTGCCGTAAACGCATAAGTAGAGGCAAAAAACCTTAAGTGGTTAACCACCACCAACATGTCTAGTCACATGCAGCAAATGCATGAGTTGAAATGGAGGGAACATTTGGGCCCAAAAAAAGGCCAGACCGACGCCGGGCCTCCAACCATTGTCAACCCTCTGTCTCCGCCTCCTCCTCCTACGCCACCACCAAGCGTTCCTCAGCTTGCCCATGTCTCTCAGAGTCATGATCAGGGATCGCCTCCGTTCAGCCTCCTCCGTCGCCCGAGTACCACCAGCACCACCAGGGGACCCATCCTACCCTTCTACTTCCGCCAGTTTGACGACCTGCACGCCGTACAGCGGCCGTCTAGCAGCCAGCCTTTGTTTTCCCAGGTTTGGGAGCAGAAGAAACACTTTAACCCAAAACCATTCCCAAAGCCAAAAGCCTGAATGTCGGCATTGCCAGGCTTTTGGCCTTGGAAATGTTGCCTTTCCGTCTGGTGGACACAGAGGGGTTTCCCGCCATGTCATGGCCCTCGCCTGCCCCAATACTAGATGCCGAGCAGGCATTTCTTTGCCGAAAAGCCGTCCCTGCCCTGGCCAGCCACGTGTCATCTAAAATTTCAAGCTCGTTGTCTGCATCTGTGTCCGGAAAAGCCCATTCACACCCGACACATGGACTAGTAAGCACGGCCAAGGCCGCTATTCTCTGTGACAGTCACTGGGTGAGCTGGGTGGATGTCCCGGGGGGTTACGGTGGCTCTCAGGATCGGCGCACGCTCTTCAAAACCGCAGGGATGGTGCAGGGCTCTTTCCCCCAAGGTCCTCTGCTGGCTTTCACTTTGCCCAGAGACCCCAAAGGCCCCGTGTTGAAATTAATTTCTGCCTTGGAGACCGTCCACACAAGGTAAAGGAGCTGTGGACGGCTCTAAAGCAACGAGAACCGAGCGCTGGCTGGGTGACAAGAACCTTGTGCCAGGCAGGTGGTGTGCGTTAACGGGCGAAATCTGCTGGCCGCCCTTAGATCGGTAGGCTGGGCACATCCTTGCCTGGCACATGTCTTGAACCTTGTCGTCCAGAAATTTCTAAAGAGCTACCGGGTTGTACTGTGCTGAAAAGGCTCGAGGTTGGTTCGAATTCCGCGTTCGCCCCTGCTTCGCCCCGCTGGCTGCGTTGCAGCGTCAGCTCGGCCTCCCGTAACCGTTCATTGTTGACGTGGAAACACGCTGGAATTCCCCCCTCCACATGCTCCAGCGATTGTGGCAGCGCGCAATGCCATTACGCAGTACGAAGTGACACTGGCCTGCAAGAAGCGGTGCGGACCTCGGGGTGTTGAACCACCGAGAGTGGAGGCAGTGAAGAGCTCTGCACCATCCTTCCTTTTGAAGAACCCAAACCAAAATGGTCAGTGCGGACAACCCCCTTTGGGTCAGCTGAGCATTGTGGTGATCTTAGTTCTGGAACGATCGTTGGACACTCTGAAAACAGGTCCCACCAGCGACGGAGGAGGAGACGGACACAGATGCGGCCCGGGAGCCTTTCTCTCGTCAAAATCCACAAGGCCCGACAGTTTCACAATTTCATCGGTCTTATTAGGCAGTGGTTCGGGGTCCAGAGCTAGTGCAAGGGGGCGATCAGCTCTCAGGGTGCATCTTCTCAGGCAATTCGGGCTGTGTTGAAGCTGTGCCGGAGGCAGCGGAGGAGGTGGAGGAGGGGTTTTCCCTAGACCCCGATGTTTACCGACGTCCCTTGCCTTGGAAAGAGGTTGGCGCGAAATTTGAGGCGGAGGAGGAAGATGAGGAAGATCAGTTTGCTAGTGCCCCCGACCCAGAGGCTTGGGAATTCAAGGCTCCATCTCTCACTTTGAAGTACTTGGATGCTCCATTTCCTCCAACATGATCCTCGCATTAAGGCCCTCAAAATGAACAACAGTTACTGGGTGGCCACCCACCTGGATCCCCGGTACAAAACAAAACTCAGCACTTTCCTTCCACCCTCCAAAATAGAGAGTAAAAATGCAAAGGGAAATTGGAGACCCTTTCTGATTGATCAACTGGAGACATCCTGTTGCGTCTGCTTCACGTTCCCCAAATGTCACGGTGGAGCAACATCAGGAAAGTGACAGCAGTTGAGTGCCAAGTAGGCGTTAGCGGCAGCAGCAGGGAACGGTGGCGGAAGCCTAATGGGTGATCTCTGGCAATCTTTTTTTTACCACCTCACCAACGCATGCAATGCAGGGCACACTTCAACACACAGAGATCAGTTAAGTTTATGGTGCACGACTATCTGCATCTCAACACCGATGTTTTTGCATGTGTTCCGGACCCCCTAGACTTCTGGGTATCCAAAATGGACGAATGGCCCGAGCTGGCTCGTCACGCCATAGAGGTGTTGTCCTGCCCAGCAGCCAGCGTCTTATTGAGCGTACCTTCGCACAGTGGAGGTTCATTACAGACAAACGCATCCGGCTTTCCACAGATAATGTGGATCGTTTGACTTTCATCAAGATGAATCAGGCATGGAATCTTGATGATGTTGTGGCCCCAATTGCCGAGGTCACCGATTAGTTGCGGTCTACTTCACATTCCTTTTCAAACGAAAATGGTCCTCTTGAAAACTTTTTTTTAAATGGGTCATTTCTTACTGCAATTTTTTTTCTCTTTTCCCCTTTTATTTCTTTTGCTGTGAGGAGACTGTAAAAGACAGCAAGGTTTCATGACAACACCGTTTTCCATTTACTCACTTTATCTTAAGAAGTTTTCGCATTGTTAATGGTTTTTGAGGTCATGTTGCTGTGTGTACTGCTTTTATGGTCCTTTGGAACAGAAATGTGGTTTCTAAGTGGCATTCTCCCTCACAATTTTTAAAAGTGGCTGAGAAGTCATATTTATAATTTTTTGGGGTCATGTACTGTGAGGGTTTCGCAATAATCATGGTCCTTTGGAACAGAAATGTGGCTTTAAGTGGGGATTTCTCCCTCACAATTTTAACAGTGGCTGGAAGTCATTTTTATTAATTTTTTGGGTCATGCTTGCTTTGAAATGCAGAAAAACTAAGGTCTATTATTAAAAATGTTGGTTTTTTTAAAAGACATTTGTTCTTCACAATTTACCAAAGAGGCTCAAGGGTCATGCTTTTTAATTTTTGGGGCATTTTGCTTTGAAATGCAGCAATACTACAGGTCCTATTCGAAAAAATGTTGTTCACAATTGTCAAAAGTGGTTCATGGGTCATGTTTTGAAATTTTGGGGGCATTTTGCTGTGACATGCAGCTATACTACAGGTCCTATTCTAAAATTTTTGTTTCTAACCAGACATTTGTTCTTCACAATTTTCCAAAGTGGCTCAAGGGTCATGCTTTGAATTTTTGGGGCATTTTCTGTGACATTTGGGTATATACAGGTCCTATTCTAAAAAATTTTTGTTTCTAACAGACATTTGTTCTTCACAATTGTCAAGAGTGGCTCAAGGGTGATGTGCTGTCAGAAACGGAATAGGTAGGACACTGTTAATGGGGCACATATTGCAAATGACTTGTTTTTGCAAGATCTTTAACATAGCTATCAATCCCTGTATTGAGACAACCCATTTAATACAATGAAAAAAAGAGGAAAAAAAAGAATGGTGGGATTCCATCCTATTTTTAAAAAAAGTGTTTTCTAGAATTAAAATACTAAAAACTTGCATGTACAAAATAGATGGTAAAAAAATTCCCCTGATTGTACAAGGGAGGTACAGGAAAACTTGACCAGATGTTGGTTATTCAGAGGACAATGGAGTATGGAGCACGGACAGAGAACAAAGTACAGAGGGCAATTTCCTCCAGCACGTTGAGTTAAAATGAGAAAAAAAATGCCAAGCAAAAGGGCACCTGGGTGTAACAGGAGCGTTAACCCCAGTATTTCCAAGTGAAGCTCAATTGGTCGCACTCATACGGAGGGGCAAGCGCTCCCAGGTCTTGACTGTGTACTGAGGAAGGCTGGAGTTCTCCCACTTCCGCTTCCGCACTCTGCTTCAGCTCGACAGTTTTTGTTTGCTGCGTCATCAGGGCATTTTAACCTGCGTGTTAATAGATGACGGACGCCAGCCTGGGCTCTCACTGCACCCACTGTAACTCGGCCCTGGGTCATGCTGTGCACGGACAGTTCTAGTCAAAAGTCCAGTTTAACTAAAATGGTGGTTGAAAGACTCTTTTTCCGGCACTTTGTAATCTGGGGGGTCAGACGGTTTAATGGTCTTTCTGTGGCCCAGGACAGGGACGTATATGTCCAGTTTCAACTAAAAATGGTGGTTGAAAGACTCCTTTTTTGGCACTTTTTAAACTGTGGGTCAAAAAGGTTTAATGGTCATTCTGCGGACGGACGTTTTGTTAGTGTCCAGTTTCAACTAAAATGGTGGTTGAAGACTCCTTTTTGGGGATTTTTAAATTGGGGGTTTGGGTTTTGGGGGTCATGTGCTTTCCCGGACGGGGATTTCAATGTCCATTTTCAATTAACATGATGGTTAAATCATACTGCTTCGGCACTTTTTAATTTGGGTGATGCTGGTTTAAGGGTCAGGCTGTGGTACAAGACGGGATGTGAATGGTCTTGTTTTTTTCTGTGCTTTTTATAACCTAAGTGTGTTGCTAAGATGTTGCACGTACCATTTGACTGTTTGTGGATGTTAATTTAGTTCTCGCCTTTTTTGGGTGTAATATTTAAGGTGTTGTTGTTCCCCTAGACTTTTAAAGGTATTTATCTAATCGTTTTACTATCGAAAAACCTTTTCGATAGCGGCCGACTATCGATATCGATCGACCGTAGCCAACGCAATCGCTTCCAAACTAATTATGAGCCAAGCACAGTGGAAATGAATGTTCTTATTAGAGGACTAACATTCTGTCCCTCAAACCACTGGACCAGGCTCAGTTTTGCAGTGTTTGAAGAAATATTTCCACAGATTGCAGCTGCAAGATTTCTTTTATAACAAAACATATCACATGATGAAATGGAACAGGAAACCTCAAAAATATAAGGGCAAACTGGACCCCACAACTTGGACACAACCAAACTCTAGTTTACTGTATAGAATATTTCAGACAAAAGGGAAACAAACATGTAATCATAAAAGGGGTTTTCTCACTACAAAAATTAGCTTTCAATATAAAAGGACAATTAAACAAAGACTTTTTTGTAAATACATTGGTCAGTAGATTTTACTTTATGCAAAAAATAGAAAAGATAGGAACAGCACCAATATCCACACTTATACTCAATGTGCCACAGATGCAACAGACCGTCCCTCTGGTGTGTCAGTCTCAACTCACCAACATAATGTCCCAAAAACAGTAGCCATGGACATAAGCATATTCTGAAGAATAGGATTTTCTTTTAATTTATCATGTGAGCAACATACAGAAAGTGCAACGTTTTCAGCCCAAGTATTGTGGCCTTTTACAAGCAGGAGATAAGAGCGTTTTTTATGTGCTCTAAATTGAACACAGGTTTCTGTGGTTACCTGCATACCAGACAGACATCTGTTATCTGATTAGCTGAGAGCAGGGAGCAGGAAGTGACTTCACCCCATTAACAGACTGAGATCAAAGCAAAATAATTATATATAACAAGATAAGCTTCACTAATCAAAAGGTACATATTCTGTGAGGACTGATAAACATGGCTGTATCTGTAATCTTGTTAGAGATAACAGTCGCCTGCACTGTCAGAGTAACAGCTCACTAGAAGTTGAATATGTTAATCACTGCTGTAGAACTGACAACAGCCTGAGAAGAGTAAGGACAAAACTGCTAAAATTCAGTGCTAAAATGAACTTCTTTAAACTGCTGTAATAGATAAACATAGAACATTAATAATTTATTAACACATTAGATTACATTCAGAAATATCTACGTGATATTTGGTTCCTGCAGGGATTTGAACCTGGGATCCATATGCTGAAAGGCGGAAGTGCTAACCACATAGCTACATTGTAGATACTCAAATTATATTCAGAAAGCATCTAGATACTGTAGCTCTTTGACAAAAAAATTTCTGCACTAAACATTAGATCCAATATTAGACAATCACAAAAATTATACCTTCTACATTTTAGTTTAAAACACATAAAAAAAAGGCCAGCCAGAGAGAAGGTTCGTGATTGGTATTGGGATTTTAACTGAAATTTTCTGGCTGGATAGACTACATTCTAAAACTATTGGTGAAGTGCACAATGAGATTTATACACAACACCATAGCCTTTCTCTTCAAACTTTAAAGCTCCAAGTTCACTAATAAGGATCAAAATGTTAACAACTATTAAAATGGAATCACTGTACTCACTTAGGCACAGAACCTGTCCTAAAACTCATCAGATTTGTACTTTAATGTAATATGGAAACATTTACTATAGAAGTGTCTCTAGAATACTGACACAATTTGCTGCCAAAAACAGGTACACATGCCTTATAATACTGGTATGATGTGTTTTATGCAGCTTTTAGACTTATTTTCAGTGTGAGTGGCAAAGTGGTATGGTTTCTTTGAAGTTGGCATGCCTTCCCATGAAAGGGTGTGGATTACGTAGCAACATTGTGCAACAAAAAAAAACCCAAAAATTTTTGGCCCCATCAAAACCCAAAATTTGAAGGCATTTTTAAAGTTAAAACAAAAGTGTTAAAATGTTAAAGATTTTTTGACAGCTTTGTTTACACGTGTAAGTTTTTGTCAATTTTTAGGAAATTTTCTCTTCTTTTTAGGAAGGTATATATAACTATACCTGCTAGAGTATTTTACAGACAATTTGTGACTATATTTGCCCTGTTTTTGGCCACATAATCTTTGTTTTTGAAAAAAATTCCCTTTTCAACACTGGGTTTATTCTTTTCCACTGGGAAAGGGAATTATATACGGGAAAAAAAGTTGGGGATATTTGGCTTTTGGGGGTTTATTTTAGGGAAAAATTTAAAAAAACTTCTGAATGATACTTTTCCTGAAAAAAGGCCCAATGTAAGTTGTAATATTCAATGTTATTTTCTCATCAAAAAAACAATTTTTTTAAAAACCCAAATTAACAGTGGGGGTTTTCCCCTTTAAAAAGTGTCAATGTCTCAAAAACGTCATGTGGTTGAGAAATCTTTTAAAGCTTGACAATGACGTTCATGTTATTCAAAAGCGAGTTTTTGGATTGCTGAGACATGGCATCCCACTCTTTTAAAGGGGCGCCACTCAGGCCCTTTGAGGTTAGGGGTTTAGAGTTTCAAGCTTTACAAAGCCCTAAATTTGATCCCACAGGTTTTCAAATGGGGGGTTCGGGGTCTGCAGAAAGTGCAGGCCACTCCTTTGGGGGACTCCGTCTCCAAAGCCATTCCCTAATGATGCAACCCTGATGAGCGGAATTGGGTCCAGGGAAAATGAAAAATTTGCCCTTTGGGTTTACTAGACACCCCCCACCTGCCCACACTGTAAATTTACCTCTCAACCCAAAAGGGTCCCTTGTGGCTGTGCTAGCCCCCTTCCCTTTAAGGGTTCCCGAATTAATTTGGAGCCATCTTTCTGCTCAAGTAAATCGACTTTCTTTACTGGTTTCCATCACCCCCTTTGATGCTCTTTGGCCCCTGCCAAAAACGTTTATGCCAAATGACCTTTTAAAATTTAAAAGGTTAAAATGATTTTGGGCATGACACTTTTACTTGTTGGGCCCCTTTTCCTCCCTTAAAAATGGTCTGGAGTTGTGTGGCATTTTTTTTCCGTTCCCTAGGCATTGTTTTCGATTTAAAAAGGTAAACTGTGTGTGATGTGCCAAATACCTTTTTTTCTTTTCCCTTTTTGTGAAACCCTTTTCCGTCCTCTGTATTTCTGTTGCAACCTGCTGATGAAGTTTTGTGACATTATAAATTCAGCGGTCACTTCTGTCTGAGAGCATCCTGCTTGAAGCCTCGCAATTTGGGAAGGGAAAAAAGTCATTAAAAAGGGGTTTTTTCTCACTCAAACATTTTAAAATTTTTTAAAATGTGGGGGAGCTTTAAAAGAAATAATTTGTTTGGAAAACCATTTTGCAAAGTGCTTTGGGTTTTGTAGAAAAGGTGACTTTTTTGTTGCTTTGCAACCATTGTGAGTTCCCAGGTCGGATTTTGCCCCACCTTTAAAATTTTCCAAAATGGCTGTGGGGCCCCGTTTTATGTTTTGTAAACCTGCCCAGGCTTGGGGTCGGGAAGCGCTTTCCATGTGTTGTACGTGCTGGGTGAGGAACCCAGGGGCCTGATTTCTTTTTGCTGGGCTGGAGAGGAGACATTGGGTGCTGTGCTGAGATGGGAAGAGACCCGATGCTGTTTTGGAATGGAGAGAGAGACACCTGATGTTTTGGTGGGGAAAGGAGAGAGAGGGGCCCCTGATGCTGTGCTGGAATGGAGAGAGAGATACCTGATGCTGTGCTGGAATGGAAAGAGAGATACCTGATGCTGTTCTGAGACGGAAAGAGAAATACCTGATGCTGTGTTGGGATGGAGAGAGAGACACCTGATACTATGCTGGGATGGAGAGAGAGACAAAATGATGTGTACTGGGAGGGGGAGGGAGAGGGAGGGGAGAACCTGATGCTTTTACTGGGATGGGAAGGGGGACCATGATTTCTGTACTGGGATGGGGGAGGAGACCCCCTGATTTTCTGTACTGAGGGGTGAGGGACAGAGCACCTGATGATGTGCTGAGACAAAAGAAAAAAAGGGCACCTGTTGGGTGTGCTGGAATGGAGAGAGAGTACCTGATGTGTTCTGAGCGGGAAAAAGGGAAAAACCTGGGTGCTGTTTTTGGGTTTGGGGAGAGAGCACCCGATTTCTATGCTGGGATGGAGAGAGAGAAAAACTGATGCTTTTGGTTTGGAAATTTGGGGTTTAGAGGGAGAGAGACACCCCGATGCTGTTTCTTTAGAAGAGAGGGAAAGGCACCTGTTGTTTTGCTGGAAACAGAGAGAAAAGATACCTGATGGGGTTTCTGGGTTGAAGAGATAAACCCTGGGTGCGTGTTGGGTGGGAGAGAACTTTATACTGTGTGGGAGGGAGAGAGAGACGCTGATGCTGGGGCTGGGTTTGGGGAGAAAGGAACCCGATTCTTTTGCTGGGATGGGAGTGAGCACATGGCTGTACTGGAAGGGGAGAGAGACACCTGTTTTTTGTGGTTTAGCGGAGGGGAAACAACCCGATGCGGTGTGGGATGGAGAGAGAGACACCTATTTCTTTTGCTGAAATGAGAGACAGACACACCTGATGCTGTGCTGTGACGGAGAGAGAGCCCTTGTGCTGTGCTGGGATGAAGAGAAAGACACCTGATTTCTGTGCTGGGTATGGAGGAAGGACCGATGCTATGCTGGAACGGAGAGAGTGAGACACCTGGTGCTGTGCTGGGATGGAGAGAGAGACACCTGATGCTGTGCTGAGGTATGCTGCAGAGATATGGGGAAGCAGAATCTCTTCTAATGGAGACATAATAGCAGCTGGTTTCCTCCCACTCTGGAGTTGAGCTCATAGGAACTGACAATTAGATATAGCACTTGCAGAGGGACAAAACTGGTGAAAAATGCAGGATATAAATCATATAACGGCCAGAAAGAGAGTTATCCCTCATTGGTAGCATGATGGCTCAGCAGTTTGCACTGTTGCCTAGCTGTCAAGTCGTTCAAATCCCTACAGTGATAACATCTCTAGAGAGTTTGCATGGTCTCCCATAGTTTGCATGGGTTTCCCCCAAACTGCAAAAAAACCCCAAAAAACTCAGATAGGTTAATCTGGAGTTTAGGGCGACATGTATGAAAGGGTTTTCCAACCTGTTTCTGGTGTACAATGTACCGAACTGGGCCAGCTATGATGTCTAATGCGCCTAATGAATGTGTTAGGCGCATTGTTTGTAAGACTCAACACTTTCTAATCTGCCTAACATGAAGGGGTGTTCTAGGGGTGTTCTGGGGGTGTTATAGAGGCGTGTCGTACCACACTTGTAATATTAGACACATATATGAATGTGGTTCGGCAAAACTAGGCGCATTACTGCTCGAACAGGCAGACCTATTTCAACGTGGTCTGCCTGAGCCAGAGGAGTCAAAGTGGAGTTAGATTTCCTATTAGGGCAAAAGAATGTCCAATATTTCTCAACTTACAGTACAATAATAAAAAGTAATGTATTATAATTATCAAACTGCATAAAATTTTATTATTTAACTTTAATTAAAAATATGATCATATAAATTAATATAAAATATATCATATCTAGTGTTCAGCGATTGCGTTGGCTATCGAGATCGATCGATAGTCGATAGTCTGCCGCTATCGATAAGGTTTTTCGATAGTGAGCGTCGATTATGAGCGATGACCATTAAATTCTTTGGGAGCGCAACAACACCTTCATTATTACACCCAAACAAGGCTGGAGAAGCTGAAATTAAAAATCAAAAACAGTCAAATGGATACGTGCTACATCTTAGGCAACACCTTAGGTTAAAAAGTCCACAGAACCTTTCAATTCACCTGTGGTGAAAATTAGAAAATTGGCTGTTTTTTAAGATTTACGTAGATGCTGCGTCAATGAACAATGCGGGTGTGCAAAAGTCAAAAAACACGTAACTGTTATGTTTTGATATAATAAACTGTATTTTTTGCACCTTTCAATTCACCTGTGGTGAATATAGAATTGCTGTTTTAAGATTTACGTTAGATGCTGCGTCAATGAACAATGCTGGGTGCGCAAAGTCAAAAACCGTAAAGTTTGTTTTGGGGATTTAAAAAATGATTTTAGATATCCTTTCTTTAACAACCTCTCTGTTTTCCCCCGGACCTTCCCCAAAAAAAAACATGCACTGTGATTC
>JAODAL010035071.1:0-43400 GCA_025379985.1 Phyllomedusa bahiana | reverse complement strand
GGTCCCGGGGAATGGGCATTTTCAGGCCGTAGTCGGGGACAGGAAAGGGAAGGTGGGGGGGCAGGCGGCTTTTGGTTTTCGTAAACGAAAGACGGCAAAAGGCCCGGGGCAGGCGGCAAGATTCGTGGTGGGGAAAAACGTGAGAAAAAAGGGTTCGGAAACCCGGTAGGCAAGAAAAAGGCTTTTGGTACGCTTTTCAAAAGGCATGTGCATAAAGCCCCGGCCCAAAGGCCCTTGGGAAGAGGTTTGGGCCCTTAAAAAAAGGAGCGTGCCCGGAAAAGGGCCCAAATTACCGGGGCACTTTCCCCTTTAAAAATCCCCGGATTGCCGGGCGCGCCGCCCCTAAGGGGCGGGGCGCCCCGCACCCGCAAGAGACTGGAGGACGGGGGGCAGGAGCGGGTGGGGGGTAATTTCACTGGGGGCCCCGGGCCCCGGGGGGGAATTGGAGGGGACCCCGGGACCCCGAGGTGGGGGGAGGGGCGCCCCCCTCGGGGTCGGGGGCACGGACGGGGGCCTGGCCCCCGGGACGGGGGGTGGGGGGGCGCCCCGGGGACACCTGTCAAGGTGCGCTCTCGCTGAACCCCTTTCCTCTGGGGCTTCTTTAGTGTCCGACCCTACGCCCTTTCCAGGGTTATATTTGCCCCCTTTATCTTGGAGAAGCCACAGCAGGTCTGCTTGTCTCACTTAAAAAGAGGTTTTGCTTCCCTTTTCTGGTGTCTACTCCTCATTCAGTTGGTGTTGGTTCCCCCAAACCCTTTGGGGGGTTTTGAGGGGTTCCCCTGTAAGGGTTTTACTTTTTTCGGGGTCCCTCTGGTTCTGGGGCCCCAAAGCCAAACCCAAGGGCCTTTCCCTTTTTTCTGGGGAAATTGACTTGGACATCGAGCAAAGGGGAAGACGGGGGGTTCCCGGCCCTTAACCGAGGGTTTTGGGAAATCCTCCCTTTGGGGAAAGCTCCCTTTTGTTTTCGGGTTTGCCCTTCCAGCCTTTCTTTTCCCTTTTACGGAGTTTTCTGTTATGAAGTTTTTCCGGGTTCCCCTGTGATTTCCAGGTGCTGGTTCTCCCAAACCCCTTTTGGGTTTCTAAAGATGTTGAACCATTTTTGCAGGCTTAAATTCGGGTTGACCCGGGTTTCCCAGTTTGCTTATGGGACTTTCAGTTGAAGCTTTGTTACTTTTTAAAAGCTCCCCGGGAAGCCTCCTGTCGGGGTGAGCCAAAGGTTTTCCGGGGGCCCTGGGTTTTGTCCCCTGTTTTAGGGCCCTTCTAAAATTAAAGTTCCCTTGCCCGGGCTCGTCTTTTTTTTTTAAAAAAGGAACCCAAAACTTTTTAAATGGGGGTTTTTTTGGAAATGGCCCTTTAAGCGAAGAAAACCGGGGCCTCGGTGGAAATGATTATCCTCGTACCCCTAAGCCTTTTTCTCTGAGAGAGGAAAAGGCCCAAAAGGAGGGGGGTCCCTTTCATGATTTTGGAAATTCCCCCTTTGCCTCCTGCCTGCATGCAATTGGTTTTTTGATCCTGGCATTTGGGGAATTTTCCCTAATTCTGTTCGGGTCGGGCAAAATTTTAAAAAACCTCCAAACTGGGGTTTGGGCCAGGGCAGCACTTCCCTTCATCGTAAAACTCCTAAAAAAGGTTTTTGGAAAAAATTCCCAAAACAGTCTGTGCCTGGGTATTTTTGGTTTTTTTGCTGGCCCAAAGGGCCCCATTTCCCCCTGCCTCAAGCCTTTTTTGCAATCCGGGCCTGGCTGCGTTCCTGGAAGGGGGTTCCTATTTTTCCCTTTGAGCCTTTCCCTTCCGGTGGGGTCCCTGTGTTCCTGAGCCGTGCCCCTGGGGGGGTCCCTTTTGTTCCGGGGGGCCTTTGCCCCCCTGGGGGGTTTTCCCTGTTTTTTCCTGAGCCGTGCCTTTTGGGGGGGCCCCTTTTTGGTTCCTAAAGCCGTGCCCCCTTGGGGGGGTCCCTGGGGGTTTTTGGCCTTTGGGGCCCCCGGGGGAAAGGGTTTTCCCCTGTTTTCCCTTTGGCCGTGCCTCCTAAAAGGGCCCCTGTGTTCCTATGGCAGGGGCCCCCTGGAAGGTCCGGGGTTTTCCCGGGCCGGGGGCCCCCTTTGGAGGGATCCCTGTTTTCCTGAGCCGTGCCTTCGGGAAAAGGCCCCTTGGGGTTTCCTGAGCCGTCCCCCGGGAAAAGGCCCCCTGTGTTCCTGAGCCGTGCCTCCTGGAAGGTCCCTGTGTTTCTGAGCCGTGCCTCCTGGAAGGTCCCTGTGTTTTCCTGACCCGTGCCTCCTGGATTCCCTGTGTTTGGTGTCGGGCCCTGTTTTTGGCGCCCCTCCTGGTGGTGTCGGGTTTGGTCCTCTGCAGCCCTCCTGTGGGGTGTGGGGGTGGTCCTCTGCAGTCCCTCCTGGGTGTCGGGTGGTCCTCTGCAGTCCCTCCTGGTGGTGTCCGGTGGTCCTCTGCAGTCCCTCCTGTGGTGACCTGTGTCCGCTGTTGTCTCTCCTGTCCCACGGTGTCCTGACCTTTCCCGTATCTCTAGCCTCTGGATCGGTGACCCTAGTCCTTGCCTCTTTGAACTGTGGTTCTGTGGACAGTACTCTGGCCTAGGCCTTACTTCCCAGGCCGCAGTAGGTGGAGTTGCCTCTGCGGTCCCAAGGATCCACCTTCCCATC
The DNA here is from genome assembly GCA_025379985.1 of Phyllomedusa bahiana. Classification (NCBI taxonomy): domain Eukaryota; kingdom Metazoa; phylum Chordata; class Amphibia; order Anura; family Hylidae; genus Phyllomedusa; species Phyllomedusa bahiana. Next base: position 40,749 of record JAODAL010035071.1, on the reverse strand, counting down.
TTCGTTTCAAAATGTTTTCCCTTTGCTTATTGTACCATGTTTTTCTCAAATAAAGCCTTGAAACGTGACACTCACTATGTGGTAGTGTTATGTGGTCATGGTATTTTGGTATTAGTCACTATGTGGTGGTGTTATGTGGTCATGGTGTGGTGGTTATTACTCAGTCACTATGTGGTGTGATGTTGTCATGGTTTTGGGAGAATTATTTGATCTCTGTATAGCGGTATCATTTGATAATAGTCTTGGGTGTGGGCATGGGAAACAGTAGGGTGATATTTGGGTCCTTTTATTATGTGGTCACTGTACAAACTATTATATAGAGGTATCATCATCCATAAAACATTGTCTTAAAGCTATTTGTATGGATCTCTGTATTACTGTAATTATTTATATAAATACATATTTACGACCCTAGTGGGGCCCCCGCTTTTGTTGGTGTGGTCTGCTGGAGGGGCGCGGCTGATTTTGTTTGGTGGGCGTGGTAGAGGCATGCCCTTGGTGTGATGTCATTTGTTTAGGTTTGGTTGGGGGGCGTGACTTATGTGATTCTTTTGGTTGGGCGTGGTTAGATTTTTGGGTGGTGTCCCTTTTGCAATTTCCAAAGTTGGGATTTTTGAAAATTTGGGAAATTTGCTGGATCGTTTTTCGTTTCATTAATTTCATACTGAACTTTCGACCTGCTGAGAAGACTATTAAAGCCGTTGCTCTTTCATGTGCCTTTGATACTACTGGTCAGGACCAGGAACCACAACATATCATTCCTCCCGAACGACTGATTAACATGGCTCCCACCTCCATATGCAAATGCTTCCTGGCAAGACCTTCATACGCCCTGAGCTGAGAAAGCATATCCTTCATTGGGGACACTCTTCCAAATTGGCCAGACATATGGGCACCTGTAAGACCCTCATGTTAATTGCTCAGCACTATTTGTGGCCTACACTTTCCCAGAATGTCAAGAATTTCATGACTGCCTGTTCTACTTTTGCCTGTAATAAGGCTTCTCGTCAGAGACTTGCTGGCCCTATTACTGTCTTTGCTGATTCCTGAATGGCCTTGGGCGAATAAGCCCTGGATTTTATTCGAATCTAGCCCTTAAATCCCCCTGTATGGCACGGGGGTTTTAAGATGTTTTTTTTTAAAATGTTTATTCCCCTCCCCCTCGAAGGTTTTTTTTTTTTTCAATGCTTTTTTTTCTTTATGGTTTTTCCTTTTTTCACATTGTGTCCGACCATGGTGTGCAATTTGGGCGGAATGTATGAACGGGGCTGCGCCAGAAGCTTGGCATCTTTTCAGCCTGACATCCCCATCCCAATAGTGTTTTAAAGGGGTCCTGTACGCCGTTCAGGGGATTAAAAGAGCCCTCGGCACTTTGCAATGCACCTGATTTTGGGGGCGTGCGGGGAGGTGGGGCATACTAGAACCGTATGAAGCTATAGATTTATAGCTTTGTTACGGTAATTCCAGGTGCATTTTGCTGGAACGTTAGAGAAATTTAAAAATGGTTAACCCCGACCTGAAATGTTGTATTTGTGTAAAGGCCTGTTTTTGACCCGCAGAAGAGCGGGTTCATAAATCAGGCGCATTCTATACTAATATTATGCGCATGAAAATTGGCATTTAAACGGCAAAATTTATACATGCCGCCCTTTGTGTCTAAATACTGGAGAGCCCCATCGAGAACCATTCCCAATCTCAAATCAAGCTCCGATTTTCTTCAGCCTAGCACTCCTCAGTACTAATGACAAGTGGAGACAGTCAATAGGATATTCGGGACCTATCTTCGTCATTTTGTTTTCTCCCAGAAAGAAGATTGGTCCGAGCTTCTTCCATGGGCAGAATTCTCCTTTAACCATTTGGATTCTGAATCTGCAGGTGGATCTCCTCTTTGCATAGTATATGGATGTCATCCACGACCACCCCTTCTGGTGTCGCTTGCCTTTAGTGTCCCTGCTGTGGACAACCAAGTTCACGATTTGTCCTGAAGCTGGCAGGAAACCCGTCTATTTCTCCAACAAGCAGCCACCAGGACCAAATCACAAGCAGCCAGAAGAACTACACTGGTGTACCGTCCTGGGGATGAAGTTTATTTTTCAGTGAAATTCGTCAGATTGAAAATTCCCAGCCTTAACATCATGGGGAAGTCTAAAGAAATCAGCCAAAATATCAGGAAGAGAATTGTGGACTTGCACAAGTCTGGTTCATCCTTGGGTGCACTTTTCAGACACCTGAAAACTCGTTCATCTGTACAAACAATTATATGCAAGTACAAACAAGATGGGAATGTCCAGCCATCATACTGCTCAGGAAGGAGACGGGCTCTATGTCTCAGAGATTAACATGCTTGGGTCTGACATGTGCATATCAACCCAAGAACAAAAGCAAAAGACCTGGTGAAGATACTGGCGGAAGCTGGTAAGATTGTGTCATTACCCACAGTAAAACGAGTACTATATCAGCATGGGCTGAAAGGTCACTCTGCCAGGAAGAAGCCATTACTCCAAAAGAAACAGATAAAAGCCAGATTAATGTTTTCAAATGCACAGGAACAAAGACCTACATTTATGGAGACATGTTCTGTGGTCTAACGAAACTAAAATTGAACTGTCTGACTATAATGACCATTGTTATGTTTGTAGTAAAAAGGTAGAAACTTGGAAGCCTAAGAACACCATCCCAACTGTGAAACTCAAGAGTGAAAGTATCATGTTGTGGGGTTGTTTTGCTGCAGGAGAGCCTGGTGCACTTCACAAAACAGATGACATCATGGAGGAAAGAAGATTATGTGGCAATACCGAAGCAACATCTCAAGACGTCAGCCAGGAAGTTAAAGCTTGGGAGGAAATGGGTCTTCCAAATGGACAATGACCCGGAGGAATGGGCCAAAATTCCTACCAGCTATTGTGAGAAGCATGTGGAAGGATCCAAAACATTTGACCCGAGTCCTACAGTTTAAGGGCAATGCTACCAAATACTAATGAAATGGATGGAAACGTTTGACTTTGCAGAAAGTAATAAGAATGCCTTAAACAATTCTATCTTTCATTATTCTGGCATTTATTAAATAGAAATAATTTTGGTTCCTAATTAACCGAAAATGGGGAAGGTTTATTCTGATTTCATGTCAGAGAGAAAAACCTGCAGATGGGGCTTTATATAGAGTGAATGTAAACTTCTGGTTTCAACTGTATTTTATATATATATATATAAAAAAAATTTATATATATATATATATATTTTATAATAATACACCAAAACCACACACACAGAAACCACACACACAATGTATTAATTGAAGCCATTTGAGTTTTAAAGAGTCAAAAAAGTATTAAATTTAAATTTATTTGTGATATTAAAATTGATATTCCATATTAATTCAGCTGTCATTAATAGTAATTATTGACTTTTTTTTTTCCATAATTCCTTGTTTTCGATTATATTTTTTACAATTTTAATATTCGTTAGTTTAAAAGTTTGCCGCTATTGGTTCTCATAAAAATATAAAATATTTTTTGCTCATGAGTACAGAGAAAACAAATCAGACATAAAGAGAAACTGCTTTACTTGTATAAAGAACAATACAAAAGTAAAAGGTGAGGGAGGAAGTAATATAACCTTATCTTATTTATATGATATTAAAGAGTATACAAGCGATCCAGCCCCACCGTGCTTTAGGGACGGGGGCCCACATGTATGAAAACGGTTGGGCCAAAAAATTCCTTTGTTCCAAGAACCAATCAGGCCCATAGAAACCCCAAAAGACTGCCCCCTAAATTTTTCCCACAGCATTAAATGAAATGAAAAAGGTGACAAAGTGAGTTTTAGATCTAGACCGTTTTCATACATGCGGCCCTAGACATATAAGTGTTAAAAAGTTTTAAAAAAAGCGTAAAATTAAAAATATTAAAGTTTAAATCACATTTTAAAACCATTCTACAAATAAAAAAATAAAAGTTAGACATTATTGGTATTGTCGCATCCAAATTGCTGTTTTTCAGTGATTTTACATGCCCAAAAAACTGGGATAAAAAGTGATCAGAAGGGCACATGATCCCCAAAAAGGTACTACCTTTAATCACAAAAAGTGAGCACTTTTTTCTGTCATGGGAAAATAAAAAGTTTTTTTCGAAAATTGGTCTCAGTGTTTAAAATAAAAACGAGAAAGTTTTATTTTATCAAAAATACTAAAACAAAACAAAAACGCGACATATTTTAATACCCAGTTAACCATCTTGGGACAATATAGATAACAACAAATTTAAAAAAAAAATGCCAAAATAAATGTAATTCATTTTTTGTCAAAACAGTGTGTTCTTCATGTTTAACAAATTAATTTTTTTTTAAAACTTTTCTCACATTCTGTACAATATAAAGCTTCTCTTCTTTTTTTTTTAATTTTAATCCTTGTAAAGCCTTTCCCACATTCTGAACAGGAATATAGCTTCTCTCCTGTGTGAATTCTCTCATGTACAGTAAGATGTGATTTATGTGTAAAGCCTTTCCCACATTCTGAACATGAAAATTTGGGTTCTTCCAGTGTGACTTCTTTCATGTAATAACAAAATTGTGATTTAGTTTTAAAGCCTTTCCCCATTCTAAACTGGGAAAAGGGTTTCCCCTGTGTGAATTTCTCTGATGGTTAACAGAGTGTTTTAAGTAAAGCTTTTTCCCACATTCCCAGCAGAATTGGGTTTCTCCCCTGTGGATTCCCCATTACTTGTTCTCCTTTACAATTAAATGTTACCACATACTGAGCATGGATATGGGTTCTTCCGTGTGAATTCGTTGTCTAATAAGTTTTCCTTACTTTTAAAGCGTTTTCCCACATTCGAACTGAATGTAGTTTCTCTCCTGTGTAATTTCTCATGTGTAAAACAAGTTCTGATTTAAATTTTTAAAAGCTTTTCCCCAAATTCTGAACAAAAAAATGCTTCTCCCCTGTGTGATTCTTTTTAGTGTCACAAGATGTGATCACGCTAAACTTTCCCACATTCTGAGCAAGAATATGGCTTCTCTCCTGTGTGAATTCTCTCATGTGCCACAAGTTCCGATTTACTTTTAAAGCTTTTCCCACACTCTGAACATGAATATGGCTTCTCCCCCGTGTGAGTTCTCTCATGTGTAATAAGTTCTGATTTACTTCTGAAGCCTCTCCTACATTCTGAGCAAGAATATGGCCTCTCTCCTGTGTGAATTCTCTCATGTAAACAATTCTGATTTAGTTCAAAGTTTTTCCCCCATTCTGAACTGAATACGGCTTCTTCCTGTTAACTCTCTCTTATAACAAGTTCAGACTATTTTCAAAAACCTTTCCTACATTCTAAACATGAATTGGGGGTTTTGTCCCCTTGTGAATTCCTCATTTTTAGTAAGGGGTTTGTTTTTTAAATGAAAGATTTCTCACATTCTAAACAGCATATTTTTTCTCACCTGTGGAATTCCCTCAGTAAAACAAGTTTCAGATTTATTTTTTATAGCTTTTCCCACATTCTAGACAGGAATGTTTCCTCCCTGTGTGATTTTTTCTGGATGTAGAATCATCTGAGCTTTTTGTAACCTGTTTAACACATTGAATCCTTTTAGCCGCTTTCTGGCCTTTACTTTGGTTAACAATCTGCGATTTCTCAGCAGAAGGTTCTTCATGATCAGGAGCATTAGAAGATAGATCTGTACGCTGAAGTCCTGGATGTACATTTGTAGTAATTAGGTTTTCTCCTGAAGAGCGCTGCTTGGTCTCTCCACCTTCTACATCATTTATAGATACCATCAACTGTTCTCCAGGTTTTAGTGAGAAATTTTCTGTTAAGATTAACAAAAGATTTCATGATTTTTAATTTTTTTGTTTTGTTTTACAAACCACAAATTAGACAAGTTTCCATTTTACATTCAAATTCCCCAAAAAGGGTTTCACACGAGGCACCTGGATATCTCCGAGAAAAATTTTTTTAAACCCCAAATAAACATGTCTCAAAGAAATAAAAAGAAGAGCTTTTACTTCTTCTTCCCACAAGATCCACCGGCCAAAGAACTAAGGGGCAGATATCCAAAGGAAAACCCATGTTAAGACCCCCTGGGGCTGGAGCCAACCCCTCTTTTTCTTGTTCTAGTTCTTTGACCAAACCCTAAAAAATCCAAAGAGGGGAAGAATGTAAGACTTGCCAAAATCGCCCCAAATCCCCCCGAAAACTGCTGCGGATTTCCCAATTTAAAGGTTTTAAAACGTAAAAAAATTTTTAATTGACAAAGTCTAAAAAATTTTTAAGGGGGCCCCCCAATCAAAATTTTTTAGGCAAACCCCTTAAATTTATAAAATTTTTGAAAAAACTTGTCTGGCAATCAGCCTGCCTCGCGAACACCCCAGCCTTCAAAAACCAATTTGGGCATCATTTTGACACTTTTTTTTTTTTTTTGGGTTTTTGTGGTTTCGGTTTATTTCAGCAGGATGATGCCAATAAAAATATAATCTTCTCCTTCCTTACATGCCCACAAGCCTTCCCATCCCAATAACTTCAGCGGGAGTTAGCAAAGCAGATGCTGTCAGGTAATTTAGAAGCTGTGCAATCATAAAAATGCTAACGGCATACGATATAGCAATCCATATAGTTTGTAATTCTCTTAAAATCATTTTATTAAACTTCAATCATAAAACCAAACGTGGTCATATTGCTTTTAAATATTGTACTGTCAAATTTTTAAAAGGGGAATTTTACCTGAGGGTCCAGAACGAGCTCTCAAACCACTTTTTGGGAACACAAATTCCCCTAAACGACGTGCATCGCCCCTTGACAAAGGGGGGGTTCAACCCCGCGTCCCTTTAAATGGGCGCAGGAAGTTTCTGAAGATGTAGAGTTTTAAAACTGCTCGGCGTATGTGGGACTTTTTTTTCCATAAGAGAATGTTTGAGAGACTCGTTTTCGGGACCCTCAGGGAAATTTTTTTATAAATGCCGATAAAGACTCTCCTTTAATCAAGAGTGATGGCACTTATGAACAAACCTCCCAAAAAACGTAAAAATTGGCAAAACCGGTTTTTTACAAACACTTGGGGAAAGAACTTAAAAGGCCCGGGGGGGAGGTTCTGCGACTATGCTACAGATCCCCATTCCTGAGGGGTTGTGAGGGTCTCTAGTATCCGGCATATTAAACAATTTTTTAATGAAGTACGAATACATTATTCCTGGTGTACTACATTACATTTGCCGTTAGCATCTTTATGATTGCACAGTGACTATAACAGGTGGGGACGTGTAGCTACGGCATTTCACCTGTAAACGGAAAGGTGCATATTAACTATTTGGAGGTAATTTAGAAGGTCACATGGGTGTAGATTAGAAAATATAGGAAAACCTACACTGAACAGGAATATTTAAAGGGGTTGTCCAACTACAAAGATTAGCCTTCAACATGTAGTTAACACTAAATGAAACCGTTTTTCAAATATATTGCTTTGTTCATTTTTGGTTGTTTGTTGAGTAGTCCCAAATGATTTATCACCTTCAGGGGTTTTTTGGTTTCTCTAAATTACCCACCTTTTGTTTGCCTCCCTCGGGGTTTGCTCTTTTTGATACGGGGGTAGTCATCACGCAGGTCCCAGCCAGAATCTGCACCTGAGAGCTTGTGTTTACTGATCTTTCAGACAAAAGACACAAATAAATACTGTTTTCTTTTCTCTGAGCGTCTCTGGACCTGGGGAACAGGAAAATTTATTTAATTTTAGCTGATAAACAAAGTCTGGATACATGGGCTCATATGCTAATTACAGACAGCTTACCAGGAAGTACGGTGCATGAATGAAATAGAAAGGGCTTGCTTTTGCCATTTAAGGTAGCTTTGGCAGGGCAAATGGCCCCGCGCCCCTTTTATTTGCAGCGAAAAAAGGTTTTTACTTTTGAAGGACTCTGGGGCTCCCTTTTCACTGTGCAAGACAACATCGATAAAAATCTTAACGCAGCAAGAAACAAATTTATTTCATTTTTTTGAATATACCGTCCTTTTTTATATATTCGCCTGATTGTTTAAAATTTAAAATTTTTGAACGCAATCAATCACCCCTTACACAGAAGCATGAAGAAAAATCTACTGACTCTATGAAACAGTAAGATGAGACCACCCCTTTAAGGGTGTCTCAAACAAATTCAGATCACAAAAAAACCGAACTTTTCCAGGGCCTAAAATAAGCAAGACCAAAAAAAGGGGAACGGGGACTGAGATGGAAGGGACTAGAAAAGAAGATTCCTTGCATTTTCTTTATTTGAAGTGAAATGTCAGATGCTTCCTGTGGTCGAATAGGGTGAAGATGGAGGCAATGGTTCTTCTCCTGTGTTTGGCTCATTTTGGGGGGAGGGCCACATATTTGCAGAACAAGTTTGGTAGCTTACTCTTAGCTATCCCCCCAGATCCAGTAATTTGCTGGGTGACATTTCTCCATATGAGCAGGCTGAGCCCAATGATCACTCCCATAAAAAACACTGCTGTTGCTTTTTGGTTGTGAGGCCTCATACACACTTCCCTATACCCAAGCTGACATAAAAACATGACCTATAAATTTATATTTTCTATTTCTTTGATAAGCAAATTTCCCCTTTAGTACATCCCAAAACTATTGTAAGAAACCAATTGGAAAGGCTGCATTTATAGAGCCATTTTTAAGGAGGGAAAGGTTCTGGGCAGGGTCACCCTTGTCAATGCAGCTACTCAGGGATTGGGAATCTAGGGTAGGAATAATAATGCCTGTGCCAGAAAGTGTCCCATTTCCCTACCCACTGATGCATCTCCAGCATTAATATCCACTTTGATACCCGGCCACTAAGAACACATACCTGTTCTATTATTGCTTCCTTTTTTCTATTTTGAATGACCAGGCCTTTACACCAGTATTAACCATTTGGGATTGCGGTGACTTAATTGGGATTGTGTGTATGGAGATCATACTGGCTCACCTGCTCCCTGCGCTCATATAAAAAAATCGTTTTATGTTTGGGTTTAAACCCCTTTTTAAATTTTTTACTTTTAAAAATCCTGAAAATCAAAAACTTTTTTTTTCACCTGAATCTTTTTCAGGAAAATTTTCCTAGATTTTTTGGGGATTTTACATCCTTCTTTTGGCTCCCCCATGTGGTCATTCATCTTGCTTGCAGAATGTCCAAATCATTTTTCCCATTTCTTTGGGGAAGCATCATCATGGGGGGGCATTGCCCCCACCAGGGGTTTTTGGGGGTTTTGCGGGACCGCTGAAAAACCGTCCACGAACGGGGCAGAAGGGGGGCCGCTTTGGGAAAACCCCCTGGCACATTCCCCCCCCCGGGAAAAGGGTTTTTGGGCCCGCCATTTTTCCGCCCGCAGACCGCCCAAAAAAAAATGAAAAATGAAACATTCTTTCGCCCGGGTTTTTTGGAGGGAAATATGGAAATGTGAATGAAAGGGGGAGCTTTTCTGCTCATCGTGGAAAAAAGCCATCCCCCTCTTGCCGGGGGAGGGAAAACACAAACCGACAAATACCAGTCGGATAAACCGCCCGGGAAAATTTGTTTCTGTGCCGTAGGATGAGCCCTTAGAGGGTAATAAATTTGCAAAAATTTCACTCCACATGGGCACAGGACCTATCAACCCCGCTCTGTGTTTTGGCCCCCCAGGTTCTCTCAGTGTGTGCTTTGTAACTCTCTGCTCCTTTTTGTGTAGGGGGGTTTTATTGGCCCATAAAAAATTTAAAGGGGCAACTGGGATGATACCAAAAAACTGTTGGGCCCAAATTTCGTTGAATTTGGATTTTTTAAAAGGGGTTTTTCTCACTACAAAATTGCTCTTTTTATATTAAAATCTTGGGAAAAACAAGTCATTTCCAAAATGTGTCCATTAACCGTGTCCTACCTATTCCTAGATATCCCCTCCCTTTTATGGGCGGCATCAGCTCCCCGGTTGCTATAGCTACAGACCCTTTTGATCTCTCCTGGGTAGCTGGGAGCACTGGTTTCTAAAAGCTACAAAACCTGGCGTCTACTGCAATCAAGTGAAAGCCAGTAAACACGCCCCAGAATTCAAAAAAGAAACCGGGCCCGAGTTAAGATGAATCAAAGTAGTGAACAACCCCCTTTAAGGGACCCCCTCCTCAAACTTCGTGTCATTTTAGTGTTTCTGAAATGATTTTCCCTGATCAATACCTGGTTCTTGACTTTAGCTAGGTACCTGCCTGATGCCTAACTTGTCCTCATCTACGAAAGTACTCCACCTTCTCTGCACTTTGGTTTGTCTGAGATCACCTTTGTAGTCTGGCCCAGATGTCACTTCTCTACTCTCCTGGATCCCTGACTGTCTGTCGTCCATATCCTCCTTCTTCTCATCACTAGTGTTGAACGATTATTATCGACAAAGTTTAAAATCCGGCCAAGGTTTTTATGTTGATCGTATTTTTTAGGATTCATGCGATAAGTTAGGTTTAAATTGTGCACTTTCATTATTAAGATCGCGCCATTTTCGGCGCTTCCTGTCATTTTGGAGGCCTGCAATCAGATTTCAGAATAGGCAGGAGTGAGATAGGTGAGAGGGGGGGGGGGAGAGAGTGGCGGAGCGGTGCGGATTGGGGAAGGACTTGGGATGAGGGGGTGGGGATGAGGCTTGCGTATTGGCTGGAAAAATACAGACCTCGTTTTACATAGGAAACTGCAGGGGTTTGCCGGGTGTTAACGATGGAAAGTCAGTCGTGTGTCAGCGTTCTCATTCAGCCAGTAGGACGTGACGCTGACTTCATGTGGCCAAAAAGCAGGTCGTGATGCTAGAGGAGGATTATTCTATTTCTTCACAGAAAAAGCTCTACTGGTAGCTGTTATCTTACAACTTAGTAGGATTGGGAGGGATTTGGAAGATTTTTATGTAGTTAGGTAGCGAGAAGTGAACTGACGTGTAGACAGGAGCATCTACCGCGTAAAGTAACGGGGGGAGAGCCAGCGGGGGGGGGGCCCATGGTAGGCGGGGAGAACGGAGTGCGAGAGACGTCGTGAGAAGAGAGAGAATAATGGATAAAGTCTCACCCATAGACTTACGTGTAGACATTGCACTGCAATAGCTTTATTATTAAACAGTTAGGTACTGAGTGGGGAGAGGGTTAGCATGCGATATTGGGCAGCCAGGAACTTACTATTAGGATATCAATCTTCTTCTTGTAAATGCAGGAGGCTGCTTTGTTGAGAGATGGCAAATACTCCACTTTTTTTATCAGGATACTTTTCAGATAGGTGTTCATTTTCAATTTTGCCCATTCCACCTTTTGTTGATAACTGACTCCACCTTGCGCAGTTAAATTAGAATCCAGCAATTTTGTAGTCAGCACAGGTTGATAGGTGCCAAAAAAATCGGTGTATGATGCGCGGGAGAGGTACATGGTGACGAGATAGTGTTTTTTCACTTTGGCGCACTCCACGACAGCTTTGTTCAATTGAGGACTTGCACTTAACATTTGAATACACGCAATTTTTGTAGTCACCACAGGTGATTTGAAAGGTGCCAAACAATACTCTTTGAACATGTATTCGGATAATTAAGATACGTGGTTATTTGATACTTTTGCCAAGTCCAGGATTTGTTGCTAGAGGGACACCTTGCAGTTAAATTTGACATCCAGCTCATTGTAGGTAGGTTAGCAGCAGGTGAATTGATAGGTGCCCAAAAAAATACCTTGTATCTATCCCTCGGGATGTTGAGCGAATTTACAGATACGTGTCTTTTTCACCTTTTTTGCGACGAGGCCAGCTTTGTCCGATACATCTACTTATGGAGTTAAATGTCGAAGTTACTAGCAATTTTGTTTTGATATTGAGGGATTTGTGAATAGCTGTGATTTGCTCCGTCTTTTATGTAATAAGAGACTTTCCAAAACTATTCCATACCTTCTCAATATTCATGATAGCTGTATGGGGCTGTGACGAAGGGAGGCGAAGTCAGGTTGGTAACCGCGAGCAAAGAGGGGGGCCTAGCGACATGGAGGTAGAGGTAGAGAGAAGGTGCTCCTACCAGTGTGGCGACAACATGCATGCCTGCGGCATCGTCGGGTGCAGGGGACCGTCAGGCATGTCTTCGTGGGTCAGGGCCCTCGTGAACTTCTCTGTAACGAATACAGCCCGTCGCCTATACTGTCCTTCAGTGGTTAATGCTGACCTGCTCTCAGCATTAATGTACGGTGTGGGTGCAAATGCCAGGCGGACGGGGCCACGGGGGGGGGGAGGGGAAACGGGGGGAGGGGGGGGAATGTCTCGTCTTCAGCATCACGCTTCCAACATGCGAAGCAGCCCAAATGTCAACCTGTGTACCCACCCACTGTGGATAATCCATATTTCATGAAGTCCTCTTTGCATCGACAAAAATGCCCTCGCGCGCGCGCGGGGGTGTTTGGGTCAGAAGGCATGTTAAAAAGATCAAGAGGATGAATTAGTCTGCTCTGCACCGCCCACGTTACTAGATGGCGGTCAGGGGTGAGGGGAAGGGAAGCCGGTCTAACTCGGCAAATAATCCCCCCGGGCCGGTCGGCAACAACGCCTTGCAGTGCCTTGCTTGTAGCCCCGCAGCTCCTGGCATGCTCGCGAGAATGTCCAGCGACGACGGAAGTACACGGGATCCTGTGGATTGAATGATCTTGATGACGACATTGCGGATCCATCGTGAGTCTTTTCTCAGCCACAGAATTTGCTTGCTGAAGCACGCGCTTTATCACTGACGAGGAGGAACGACGAGAGCGGTAGTGTCAACTACGGGTCCGCCTCAAAATAAGGGAAGGGAGGTGGGTGCGGGGAGAGGGCGGGGCAGAGGTGTGCCGTGATATGATTCCGCCAGGCCACGGTCAGGCGAAACACCCGCTCCTCGCCTTATCGCCTTCAAAAAGGTCCAGGACCTATCGCTAAGCCTGGGCCTTCTTTAGCCAAGCCTCTAATTCACCACGAGCGAGTGTCATAGTGCGCGGTTTTGCGGAGTGAAAAGTTCGATGAGAGAAGTAGAGGAGGCAAGAACCTTAGGGTCGGACTTAAACCACACCAACAAGGTCTAGTCACATGCGCAAATGAACATGAGTTGAAATGGAGGAAGAGGGCAAACACTTGGCAGGAAAGAGAGGCCAGCATCCGACGCCGGGCTCCTCCAACCACTGGTCAACACCCTATGTCTCCGCCTCCCTCTCCAACCTCCGCCACCCATCACAAGCGTTCCTCAGCTGTACTCCATGTCTCTCAGATGTCTTCTATGATCAGGGATCAGCCGTCCGTCGTTGCGTGGCTCCTACGTCGCACCGATTACCAACCGTGATTCACACAGGAGGACCATACACTACCCCATGCTCCTCCCGCCAGTTTTGAGTCCCTGCACGCCGCTACAGAGGGCAGTCTGCAGCCAGCCTGTTGTCTTCCAGGTTGGTGCAGAAAATGAAAACAATGTTACCCAAACCACTTCCCAAAGTCCAAAAGGCCTGAAGTCGCGCCATTGCCTAGGCTTTTGGCCTTGGCAAATGTTGCCTTTCTTTCTGGTGGACACAGATGGGTTCCGCCACGTCATGGCTCCGTCGCCTAGCCAGCGCGAATACCAGATGCCGAGCAGGCTTTTCCTTGCCCCCGAAAAAGCCGTTCCTTCCCTGGCCATGCCACCGGTTTCATATAAATTTCAAGTGCGTCGCGCTCTGCATCTTGTCGTACGCGGAAGAAGGTCCATCTGACCACCGACCACATGGACTATTAGCACGGCCAAGGCCGCCTATATCTTCTGTGACAGCCTCACTGGGTGAGCTGCGCCGTGCGGATGTCTCCTGGGGGTGCGCCACGGTGGCTCTCAGGACTGGCGCGTCCTCGCTCTTCAAAAACTGCAGGGATGGTGCAGGGCTCTTCCCAAGGCCCTTGGTTGGCAATCGTGCCCAGAGAAAACCAGGCAGATGTTGAAATTAATCTGTTTGCGAGACCGTCCACACAGGTTAAGCGAGCTGTCGGACAGCTCTCCGCAACGAGACCGAGGATTGCTGGGTGCACAAGAACCTTGTGCCATAGGCAGGTGGTGTACGATAACGGCCGAATATTGCTGGCCGCCCTTAAGATCGAGTAGCGTGGGAGCACAGCCCTTGCCCCAGGACGGGCCACGCTACTCCCCCACCCACCACCCATGGGCACACGCGTCAAGAACCTTGTCGTCCAAGAATTTCTAAGAGCCTACCCCGGGTCTGGACTGCCTGACTGAAGACTGGCCTCGAGGGTCTTAGTTAGCACTTCCGCCGTTTCGCAAACCTGCACTTCGTCCCGCCTGGCTGTGTGTGCAGCGGTCAGGTCGGCCTCCCGTCATAACGTCTCATTTGTTGCGTCCGGCAACCACGCTGGGATTCCACCCTCCACATGCTCCAGCGATCCTGTGGCAACGCAGCGCACAATTGCCCAATATCGCAGTACGATAAGTGACTCATGGCACCTGACAAGCAGCGGTTGCCGGACCTCGAGGGGTGTTCGAGGCCACCTGAGAGTGGAGCAGATGAAAGAGCTCTGCACCCATCCCTTGCCCAGTTTTGCTCAAGTAAGAGAGTAGACGACAAAATGGTCAGTGCGGACGATGCCCTAGTCAGCCATGAAGCATTTGGTGATCATGTATGATGGAGGGAGGGGACGAGCGGATTGGACACTCTGAAACATCTCAGGTCCCGCCAGCGTTCGGAGGAGGGAGACGGAACTGGAGCAGGACTCCTGAGCCTTCTCTCCACGACGAAATCCAATCAAGGCCCGTCAGTTTCACAATTTAAACGGTTGTCATGTAGGGCAGTGGTTCAGGGGCGGTCCAGTGCTAGTGACAAGGGCGGGGACGAGCCTCAGCTCTAGGCGTATCATTCCACGGCAATGTCAGGGCTGTGTTGAAGATGTGGAGGGGAGGAGGGAAGACGGAGGAGGAGGACGGCTCATTCCTAGACCACCGACGTTACCACCCTTGGAAAGAGGTTGGCGAGAATTTGAGGCCGGAGATGAGGAAGTGTGAGGGAGAGGATGAGTGTTTGCGTAGATGCCCCTCGACCCAGCGGCTTGGGAAATCAAGAGGGCGTACCGGGAATGGCCGTGGCGTGCTCATGAGTGCTCTGCGCCCCACTATCCATCTCCTCCAACTGATCCATACGCATTAAGGCCATCAAAGGGGGGGGGGGGAGGAGTACTGAACAAACAGTTACTGGGTGGCCCCCACTAATGGCATCCCCCCGGTACAAAACACAAACTCAGCAATTTCCTTCCACCCACACCCAAATTAAAGAAGTAAAATGCAGTGATATGGAGACCCTTCGCTGTATTGTGTAATCAAATGAGCAGACATAGTTGGTCTGCCATCACGTCTTCAGAAAGGTGTGCGGACGGAGGTGGCAACAACATCAGCGACGTGACAGCAGTTGAAGTGAAGCGCAGGGGGTAGGGCCCGTAGCACCTCCCCCGCGCAGCAGAAGGCAAGGTAGAAGGCAGAAGGGCCCTGGAGGGGGGTGACCTCTAGGACAATGAGGGTTTGGTGATGTACCACCACGTCACCAACGCATGCAATGCAGGGACAAACATCAACTCACAGAGACCAGCTTAAGATCATAGATGCGCATGACTATAGCTGCGTTCTCAACACGATGGTTTTTGTATGTGTTGTGAGCCCAATAGACTTACTGGGTATCCAAATAGGATGGCAACGAATGGCCCATGCCAGGCTCAGCCCACGCCAGGGGTAAAGGAGGGTGTTGCTCTCTGCCCAGCAGCCAGCGCTCATATCATGAAGGCGGGACCTTCCAGCACTGCTGGAGGATTCCATTCACCAGACAAACGCTCATCGGCTCTTCCACACGATAATGTCGAGAGTTGTGGGGAGGGACTTGATTTCATCAAGATGAATTCAGGTCATGGGATCTCTGATGCAGTGCTTGTACGGCCCCAATCTGTCACAGAGGTCCAGCGATATAGTTGCCGGTTCTAATTCACATTCATCTTCAATCAGAAATGGTTCCTCTTTCGATATAACCTTTTTATTCTAAATGATCATACTTCTAAACCCTACTGCAATTTTTATTTTTATATTTGCAGCAACATCAGTTCATTTTTGCTGGCTTTGCTGGAGAGAGACCTGTACAAAGGTACACAAAGTTCGTTCATCACGACAACAAAGTCGTCATCTCCAAGAATTACTCACTTTCATCATTTAGAAGTTTTCGCATTGTCTATGGTTCTAGAGAGGTCATCGTTGCTGTAGGTGGGGAGTACAAGCATATAAATTCCTGGTTCATTCTCGGTTCAAGATATGTGGCTTCTAAGTCGGCATTTTACAGAGCGGTACAATTTAGTATAGGTGGCTCGATGGTAGCGGAGATGGTGAGGGGTGTTGATAGTTATTATTTGTTTGGGGCGCCCACTGTTGCGGTGTATGAGTACTAGCTTGTTTGTCATATGCGGGCAACGGGGGTAACAGATATTGGGGCATGTTTAGTACTCGGCATTCTCCACTCAGGTAATGTTGTGATAAAATGAGTGGCGGGGCTCGAGAAGTCTCCCATAATTTACTAATTTTTGGAGGTCAATTGGGTGGGCGCTGGAGGGGGGCGGGGGGGAGGGGAGGCCTCACAGCATACTCAATCACCATGGGCCCCTTTGGAAACAGCAAAAAGTGGCTCTCCTATAAGGGGCATCTTCTCCCCAACTAATTCTTTTAGACGAGTGGGGGAGAGAAGTCATATAACATTAATTTTTTGGGGTCATAAGCCTTGATGTAGAGATAAACGCCTATAATCATGGTCCATTCTGGAAAAGATATGCTGGCGTCCTAAGTGAGCATATTCATCCTCTACACGCTTCTATAACATAGGCTGCGAGAAGTTCTTCTATTAATATAATTTAGGTGATTGGGTCATGCTGCTATTGAAATGCAGCATATAGGACGTACGGGGGCCATGACTATTATAAACTATACATGTTGTTTCTAACAGACCTTTTGTTCCCTCTCCACAATTGTCCCCAAAGTGTCTCAAGGTTTCATGCTTTGAATTTCCTTGGCCCGGCATTTGCGAGTTTGTGGGCGGGGGGGACGGGAGTGCGAGGGAGGGGAAGTCGCTAACTACAGGTCCTATATAAGAATTGTTGTTTCTATCTAGAAATTTGTTCTGTCACATTGTCAAGAGTGGGCTCAAGGGTGATGGTGCTGTCAGAAACAGGAATAGGTAGGTCACTGTTTAATAGACACATATTGCAAATCGACTGTTTTTGCAAGATCTTTCAAACATAGCTATCAATCCACTGTATTGAGACAAACCTATTTAATACATTAACAAAAAGAGATAACAAAGACATGGTGGATTCAATCCTATTTTAGAAATTGTGTTTTCTAGAATTTAAACTACTAATAAACATGCATTGTATTTTAAAATAGCTTGATACAAATTATTCACTTTGAATTGTGCAGGGAGGTACAGGAAACTTGACCAGGATGTAGGGATTAATTTTAGAGGACATGGGAGTATGGAGCACGGACGAGTGAACAAAGTTACAGAGACTATATTCCTCCAGCACGTTGAGTAAAATGAGACAAAAGAATGCCAAGAAAAAAGGGCACTGGGTGGACACACAGGAGCGTAACCACCAGAGATTTACCAGAGTGCTCAATTGGTCGCACTCGATAGCGGGGAGGGGCAAGCGGGCGAGCCGCCGGGACGTAGTATGGTCCAGTGAAACTAAATGGTGGTTGCAAGATCCTTTTTCCGGCACTTTTTAGCTGGGGGGGGTTGCGTGCAGGTTTGGGCTCGATGCTGTAGCCCAGGACAGGTATAGTCAATGTCCAGTGAAACTCAAAATGGTGGTTGAAAGTACTCCTTTTTCCGGCACTTTTTAATGTGGGGTCATGCAGTTGTTTAGGGCTCATGCTGCGTTCTCCGGACGGGATATTTCAATGTCAGTTCAAGTAACATGGATGGTTCAATTCATACTGCATTCTGGAACTTCTTTTAAGTTGGTCGGGTGATTGCAGGTTTAAGGGTCATGCTGTGGTACTACGACAGGGATAGTGAATGGTCTGTGGATTTTTTTTCTGTGGCTTTTATATCCTAAGTGTGTTTACCTAAGATGTAGCCGATCCATCTTGACTTGTTGTGGATTTTTAAATCTCCAGCTTCTCCTGCACTGTTTGGATGTAAGAAGAGGTTTCTGTTGCTCTCCCATAGACTCTTTAATGGTCTATCGATCATAATTATCATCGACCATCGAATATCTTGTCGATGATGGTCGACCATCGACCGATGTCGATGGCCAACGTAATCGCTCAACACTACTCATCATGTCTCCTAAAACTAAATGTGGAGAAAACAGAACTCATCATCTTTCCACCATCCAACTCTACCCCTGCCCTGATCTCTCTATTACAGTCAATGGCTCTACACTCTCACCGGTCCCGCAAGTCCGCTGCCTTGGGGTAATCCTAGACTCTGCTCTATCTTTCAAACCCCACATCCAAACCCTCACCTCTGCTGCCGCCTCCACCTGAAAAACATCTCTCGCATCCGCTCATTCCTCAACTATGACACTACAAAAATGCTGGTCTATGCCCTTGTCATCTCCTGCCTAGACTACTGCAACATCCTTCTCTGTGGCTCCCAGCTAGCACCTTCGCTCCCTCCAATCCATCCGTAACTCTGCTGCCATCTTATCCAACCTCTCTCCTCGCTACTCCTCTGCCTCTCCCTCTGCCAATCCCTTCACTGGCTTCCCATTGCCCAGCGAATTCATTTTCAAGCTACTATCCATGACCTACAAGGCTCTCCATGATCTCTCCCCTCATACATCTCTGCCCTAATTTCCAAATATCTCCCCTCACGCACTCTCCGCTCCTCACAGGAGCTTCTCCTCTGCTCTCCCCTTATCAGCTCCTCCCACAACCGCCTCCAAGACTTCTCCCGTGCTTCACCCACACTTTGGAACTCACTCTCCTCCACTTTCACCAGCTTCAAAAGCAACCTGAAAACCCATTTCTTCAGGCTTGCCTATAACCTACACTAACTTTGTCACTACTTCCTCCACAGACATGTCTGCCCCTCACCTCCTGTCTCTCTCCTCCTCCTTGTAGATTGTAAGCCCTCACGAGTAGGGTCTTCTCTCCCTCTGCCGTGCCAATTGTCATTCATCACTCATCACTGTACTCGTTTGACTTATGTAATGTATGTAACCCCCTCGAATGTACAGCGCCCTGGAATCAATGGCGCTTTAAAATAAATAATAATAATAATAGTACCATGCCTTAACGTAAGCTGTAACCGTGGGTGACTAGATTGGGGGTAGTGTCCTGGGAGTCATCTGCAGCAAAGTCAAGATCCTTGTGTGAGGGTTAAAGGGTGAAAACCAAGGGTCTCCTAGACTCCGCTCCCCAGCATGGTTGATGCAGATATCTGTGAGTGATCCAGTGGATCTACCTCCCAGACCTGATGAGTCGTTACAACCAGCGCTGGACACAGGAGATGGAAAATGTGAGACAGAATGAGGAGAACAGCAAAGGGTCGATATCATGTAACCTCAATATCTGAACAGGGGAGCGATTTATTACCAAATGAAAAATTGTTACATTCTGCATCTGACAGAGGATATCAGTATTAATCTGTTGAAGAGTTTTTTAATGATGAAAACCAGATATTGATACAAATTATTTTCTCCTCACCTGTTTTTATGATTGGAGATATTTTAATTCTATTTGCTGTATCTGATTATGGAAGGCAGACACTGTATCTAAGCTGCTGTTAGCAGACATACGCTTTACTCCTTGATATAGACTATAAACTTCTATGGGAGAGTGTTTGAGGCTCTGTTACCTGGGAAGAAGTCATTGTTTCGGGTGGGGGAGCTGTGACCATCTCCTATTGTGAATGGTGATAAGCCGTGTTAGCTACACATTGGTTATCTACACATTCCTCTAGTCTGCTCTTAGCCCTTGACCCAACAACAGAGGAAAAAGTGTCCAGGCTTCTCTTGTTTGCTCGCCCCACCACCTGCTCTAGTGACCCCATTCCCTCCCACCTTGTCCAGTCCATTTCTCCAGCTATCATCTCTCACCTTACTGCAATCTTCAACCTCTCTCTCTCTCCACTGGGATCTTTCCATCTTCGTTTAAACATGCCATCATAACCCCTTTACTAAAAAAAGCCCTCTCTGGACCTGTCCTGCGCTGCTAACTACCGACCAGTCTCTAATCTGCCCTTCATCTCTAAACTCCTGGAACGCTTGGTCTTCTCTCGCCTAATCCGCTATCTCTCTACTAACTCTCTTCTCGATCCTCTACAATCAGGTTTCCGCACTTTACACTCCACAGAAACTGCTCTTGCTAAAGTTTCTAATGATCTCCTCATGGCTAAATCTCAGGGCAACTACTCATTGTTGCTTCTTCTGGACACTGTTGATCACCATCTTCTCCTTAGCATACTCCGTGCCATTGACATCCAGGACACCGCTCTCTTGGTTCTCTTCCTACCTCTCTGACCGCTTCTTCAGTGTCTCGTTTTCCAGTTCTACCTCCTCTCCTCTTGTAGTTGGGGTTCCTCAGGAATCTCTTCTTAATCCTCTCCTCTTCTCAATGTATACAGCCTCCATTGGCCAAACCATCAGTAGATATGGCTTCCAGTACCATCTCTACGCTGATGATACCCAATTATACACCTCTTCCCGAGACCTCACTCCCGCCCTGCTACAAAACACCAGGGACTGCCTGTCCACTGTCTCTGACATCATGTCCGCTCTTTATCTCAAACTAAACCTCACTAAAACTAAACTTCTTATTTTTCTGCCATCTACTAACCAACCCCCTTCTGCTATTTCTCTCTCAGTGTGTGGCACCACCATAACTCCTAGGCAGCAGGCCCGCTGTCTTGGGGTTATACTAGATTCTGATCTGTCCACCCCCTACATCCAATCCCTTGCCCGCTCCTGTCACCTGCACCTCAAGAACATCTCCAGAATCCATCCGTTTCTCACTGTGGAAACAACTCAAACTCTCATTGTTGCTCTTATTCATTCTCGTCTTGACTCCTGTAACTCCCTGCTTATCAGTCTCCCCCTGTAAACTCTCCCCTCTCCAATCTCTCCTGAATGCAGCAGTCAGGCTCCTCTTTCTTTCCAGCCGCTATACTGATGCCTCTACCCTGTGTCAGTCACTGCACTGGTCGCCCATTCAGTACAAAATACAACAGAAACTCATCACTCTCACCCATAAAGCTCTCCACAATGCTGCACCCCCATACATCTCCGTCTACCACCCTACCCGCTCTATCCACAGCGCTGCACACCCCTACATCTCCTCCCTCTGTCTACCACCCTGCCTTACTCTAATCTGTCTACCACCATACCCGGTCTCTCCACAGCGCTGCACCCCTTACATCTCCCTCATCTCTGCCTATCACCCTACCTGCTCTCTGCTCTGATGAGGACATCAAACTACAGACCACAATCATCCGACCCTCCCATGCCCGTCTTCAAGATTTCACACGTGCTGCACCAATTCTCTGGAACATCCTACCACGTACTTTCGTAGTTTTAAGAATGCCCTAAAAATACATCTTCTTAGGCAGGCCTACCAAGATCCCTAATTGCTAACCCACACCTTCTATCACACACATCTGTCACTCCCTATACAAGGGCACTTATCTGTATATAGATGTACTGTCAGGGTGGCAGGTTTACCCAATTTTTATGTAAACCACCTCCTATTTATGAAACAAGGCTGGACCATTGTAAATTCAGCACTTCTCCCCCTTTGTCTCCCCCAGGCACCCTTATAGATTGTAAGCTCTTGCGAGCAGGGCCCTCACACCTTGTGTCTCATCTGTAAGTAGCTCTCACTGTGTAATGTCTGTCTTTTGTCTGTAATTATACCCTCTACACTGTTAAGTGCTGCAGAATAGGTGGGCGTTCTATAAATATAAAAATCACAGCAAAATAATAACCCAATTAAAATATACCTTTTAATAGATATGCTTTAAAATACATTTAAATACCCCACACAGACAAAAAATATATATAAATATAGATTATTAGTATTATTATTATCATCCGTGATGACAATGAGGAGACTCTTCTCTACAGAAGAGGAAGTGTCCGCCTATTATTAGGATTAGTGACCACAGTGAGACCTGCAGGGGTTCAGGATTTATCAGAATATAGAGAGTGATAGGAAAAACTAAAAAATGAAAACACCACAAGTTTTTGTTAATAAATTTGCTTCACATCAGGAGTGTTGCTAGGCAGATTCATTGGGGGCACGAGCACCGAATAAATCTGCTTGTGCCCCGAATCTCGGTGGTTCCTGTTGGCCTGGAGCACTCCTTGGTGCGGGCACCGCCCGCCGATCTCTACTGCACGGCCGTTTTACAGCGGCCGCACCGTCAGAGCCGTAGAGGAGGCAGGACGGATCGGTCCCGTCCTGTCTTCCCCCCTGTATGTAAAACCTTGTAAGCGCTGTACATACCCAGCGTCGCAGGGGGTGTGACGCGCCGCTTTTATCACCCCCCCTGCGATGCTGGGATCCTCTAAGCCGGCAGCCTCTGCATGGCCCAGGAGGTTCCGGGCCCCGCGAGACGGCGTAAGCAGCGTGATGTCATCACGCTACTTACACTGTTCTCAAGCTGCAGGACCTGGACGCGCGGACCTTGCTGAGGTAAGTAGATTTTTTAAATTTTATTTTTATTAGGTAAGGGGGGGCATATTACTGGCTAAGGGGGGCATATTATCTGGCTAAGGGGGGCATATTATTGGCTGTGGGGGGCATATTATCTGGCTAAGGGGGCATATTACTGGCAGTGGGGGGCATATTACTTTGCTACAGGGGGCATATCACTGGCTGTGGGGGCACATTACTGGCTATGGGGGGCATATCCTGGCTATCTGGGGCATATTATTGGCAGTGGGGGCATATTATTTGGCTAAGGGGGCATATTACTGGCAGTGGGGGCATATTACTGGCAGTGTGGGCATATTACTTGGCTACGGGGCATATCACTGGCTAAGGGGGCATATCACTGGCTAAGGGGGCATATTATCTGGCTAAGGGGGCATATTATCTGTCTGTGGGGGCATATTATCTGTCTGTGGGGGGCATATTATCTGTCTGTGGGGGGCATATTACTGGCTGTGGGGGGCATATTACTTGGCTACGGGGGCATATTACTGGCTAAGGGGACATATGACTGCCTAAGAGGGCATATTACTGGCAGTGGGGGCATATTACTTGGCTATGGGGGCATATTACTGGCTAAGGGGGCATATTATCTGGCTAAGAGGGCATATTATCTGGCTAAGAGGGTATATTATCTGGCCGGGGGGCATATTATCTGGCCGTGGGGGGCATATTACTTGGCTATGGGGCATATCACTGGCTAAGGGGCCATATCACTGGCTAAGGGGCCATATTACTGGCTAAGGGGCCATATTACTGGCTGTGGGGGGGCATATTGCTGGCTTGGGGGGCATATTATCTGGCTAAGGGGGCATATTATTGGCCGTGGGGGGCATATTATTGGCTAAGAGGGCATAATACTGACTAAGGGGGCATATAAACTGGCTCAGGAAGTATATAACCTGGCTAAGGAAGTATATAACCTGGCTAAGAGGGCATATTACTGACTAAGGGGGCATATAACCTGGCTAAGTGAGTATGTAACCTGGCTAAGGGGTCATATTACTGGCTAAGGGGGGCGTATTACTGGCTAAGGGGGGCGTATTACTGGCTAAGGGGGGCGTATTACCTGGCTAAGGGGGGCGTATTACCTGGCTAAGGGAGCGTATTACCTGGCTAAGGGAGCGTATTACCTGGCTAAGGGGGGCATATTACTGGCTAAGGGGGCAGTAACCTGGCTACAGGGAGCATATTACTGCCTAAAGGGGGCAGTACCCTGGCTAGAGGGGCTAATAACCTGGCTAGAGGGGGCAACTATTTGACCAAAGGGGGCTACTACCTGGCTATAGAGGGAAAATATTTATCTACAAAGGGGTAATTATTACCATTTGGGGTACTATAGATGGGGAGTTTGTATAGAGATAGGAATTGGTAGAGAAATGCTGATAAAGTTAGGAGTCTAAGATGTATGTTTTGTAAATTCTACAGTGAAGAGTTGTGGACGGTAGAAGACGTCATGGCAGTCTGGGACAAATGGAGAAGAAGAAGGGAAATAGAACAACTCTTCAGAGTTGTCTCCTGTGAGTCACTAAATGTAACTGCAGTGTAATCACTTATATTTCTGCTGAGCCTACATACAACTAGTATCTACCACTATCTGGTCACTGTATGGCGGTGGTATATGTACAACTGATGTCACACGTGGGGGTTGCGTTTGGTCAAGGTCTGGCAGGATTATTTTGGGTCTTGGTTTTGTAGGAGATTATTTTTAGTAACAATGAGTCGTCTGGTATATTTGCTCCATGTATCGGTGGGATTATGTGTTGACTTATTTGTAAGGTATTACACTGTCATACAGAGGTGAGAGGTTTTGAAAATGCAAATTTGTCAGCTCTGATTTTCATTGTACAGTGACTGCTGAGGAGATGGACGGGATCTATATGGAATGTGCAGAAAATTTGTGACAGCAACAGAAGGTTTTTCTCTGTAAAAATACATTGGCAGCTCACAATGAGATGCAAAAAATTCTGTGTGAACCCAGCCCTACTCAGAAAAACTTAAGGGCCCGAGCCCCGGATGTTTTGGGACCCTAGCAACGTCCCTGCTTCACATAAAACACAATATAAACAATAGGTTATTTCTGATCACACATTCCCTTTAAATCTCCAACATGGCCGCCAGTGCCATCCTGCACCCAAAGCAATAGGCGAGATAACTCAGCTCTATCTCCTTACCTTGTGACATAAGAGGCCGGTGATTCTCCAGATCCTCCATCATGACGTCCTTGAACAGATCCTTGTGTCCTTCTAAATACTCCCACTCCTCCATGGAGAAATAGACAGCGACTTCCTGACACCTTATAGGAACCTGACACACAAAATGATACGGTCATCACCCAGACCCCTCCAGTGGTGTTACTGTATAATGTCCCAGCATTCCCAGCAGCAGCGTCACCTCTCCAGTCAGCAGCTCCGCCATCTTGTTGGTGAGTTCTAGGATCTTCTGCTTATTGTCCCTCTCATGTATCAGTGAGTGCGGGGAGGCTCTATGATGGGGCCCCGGCTCCATCCTCCTGACACACAGGGACAGCTGCTGGGGGCCACACAGTCACCTGACGTCTTCTTCACTACTGTGTAATCCTGTGTATGGAGAGAAATCCCTGGATCAGTGACCGATCTCCAGAAATCTAGTGACTAGAACTAATATTATTCCTGCACTGAGAGACGTCCAGGACACGTGTGGACTTCTGAGCTGTGACCTCCCCCTGATAACTTCCTCTGGCAGAGAAGTGTAAAGCTGAAGACCTTGCAGGGGAAATGCTTATGGGCAGCAAATCTTGTTTATCACTCAGTATAAAGATCCCAGTATATTTTGTACTATAGTTTATCATTGCAGTAGATGTTCTCCTATGCTTGTGGCTAAACCTCCTGTGTACATGACCGGACAACCTGCCAGGAAACAGTTATCAGCCGAGGATTTGTTTCAGGCAATTAACTTATTAAAACTATATTTATGATGGATTAAATTATTTTTGTTGTTGTTGTAGGTAACCTAGATAAAGTGTAAGGCGCTGATAATAAAGTGGAATAATTACATTGACAGTAACACCTCTGTGTCTGTTGCTTCTTCGAGTTGCTCGACCTCTACCTCATCTCCAGTTTGGCAACCCAATCACATCTGAAGTCGTGATTGAGACAACCTTAAACCACTTCTATTTTTTTTATATGTCTATTTGTTAATGACGTCTCTGGATGTGACCCTGATAGTGCTAAGGTATTAATTGACCACCCGGAATCCATACTGACAGCATCTCTTTAAGAATATTAGATGGTAATAGTCTTTAAGCTATACATTTCCTAACTCCTGGTGATGTTTCGTGAGAGACCACATAACCCTGTACACATAGGTCTGTTATCAGTGTTTCTCGCATTTTGTTGTGAGAACGTTGCACCATGGAGATTAATATGTTTATAATACTGCCCAGCGATATTTTGGGAGAAAGGATGGGAACACAGGTGTTCATGGCTTATTACCAGGGGTATTCAATATGATGGTGATGGATTTTTCCAGTGCCAGGTTAACCTCTGAAGAACTGGCCATTCGGAGGAGGGGGGGCTTATACTGGAAAAATACTGATCTGTTAGCTTGCTTAACTCTTGGTTACGTGGGCATTTGTTTCCAATGAGATATAAGCTGGGAAGGTTTGCTGCAAAGTTAGAAGTATCTGGGCCTGTGGGCGCAAAGGACGCCTCACCGCCACAGGGATGTATCCCAGGAAATAGAGATATTTCGCTGGCCCACTTCTCCCAGCTGATGCCGATAGATGATGCTTATAAGATTCCTGATGAAGCTTTGACCCATATAGAGGTGTAATGTAAGTATTTGTAATCAATATTATACATGCTTTGCCTTTGTAACCAATATGATATAAAGGTTTATGCAATATCTCGCTATCTTCTTCTATGTAATCACCGAATTCTTCATATAATACAGTTAATAAAGCATTTGAGGTCGCCTTCTTTAAAGCCGTATCGGACCGCTTAAAATAGTTGTCAAAACAGACCCCAGGGAGTCCTCCCTCAGTAGAAAAAAAGATTGTGACCCCGCTGTATAGATCTATAGTATCATTTCTGGATACCAGTTACAAAAAGAGATGAGAGACCCTCTCAGAGAAATGTATTGCCTTGAGGAAAGCAGGGATAAGGCTACAAGGTGAAAACCTTAACAATTATGGTTGGAAAATCAACAGCAAGTGACTGTAAAACTGCCTAAGAAACATGCAATATAACTATCCTAATATAAAAATAAGGTAATATAAAGGCAACTAGATGGACGATGTGGTCACCTACAACCGATATCTTCTATCATTCTATGTAGCTGTCAAAGTAGTGTCTCCGGGAAAAACACGGCCATCTGATTCCCTTGGCTCCTCCGGGCTGAACCCGACCATCTGATTCCCTTGGCTCCTCCAGGCTGAACCCAACCATCTGATTCCCTTGGCTCCCTCGGGCTGAACCCGACCATCCGATTCCCTTGGCTCCTCCGGGCTGAGCCCGACCATCTGATTCCCTTGGCTCCTCCAGGCTGAACCCGACCATCTGATTCCCTTGGCTCCTCCAGGCTGAACCCGACCATCTGATTCCCTTGGCTCCTCCAGGCTGAACCCAACCATCTGATTCCCTTGGCTCCTCCGGGCTGAACCCGACCATCTGATTCCCTTGGCTCCTCCGGGCTGAACCCGACCATCTGATTCCCTTGGCTCCTCCAGGCTGAACCCGACCATCTGATTCCCTTGGCTCCTCCGGGCTGAACCCGACCATCTGATTCCCTTGGCTCCCTCGGGCTGAACCCGACCATCTGATTCCCTTGGCTCCTCCGGGCTGAACCCGACCATCTGATTCCCTTGGCTCCCTCGGGCTGAACCCGACCATCTGATTCCCTTGGCTCCTCTGGGCTGAGCCCGACCATCTGATTCCCTTGGCTCCTCCGGGCTGAACCCGACCATCTGATTCCCTTGGCTCCTCCGGGCTGAACCCGACATCTGGTTCCCTTGGCTCCTCCAGGCTGAACCCGACCATCTGGTTCCCTTGGCTCCTCCAGGCTGAACCCGACCTTCTGATTCCCCTGGCTCCTCTGGGCCTCTCCTCCTCGGTATAATGGGCTCCTCACCATTCTCATTGCTCCTATAACATTACTATGGCTGCACTGGTTCCCATGATACATAACTGACCATACTGGGGGCTGATCTGCAGGTTTTCCGCTGCTCAGTTCATCACTTGGAAGCTCCTGAAGCTATTACACAGGACGCTGGATTCCTCCTATTATGGATTTTCTCTTCTATCAGTGACTTGTTAGATAATAAAGATGATAGAAATCTAGAGAAGTTTACCTCTCCGGTCACCAAGTGGAGGATCTCCAAGGTGAGGTCTAATATTCTTCTGGTGACCTCATTCCTGTCTGTGTCCATCCTTGGTGGCTTATTCAGGAGAAGAAACGCTGTGTATGAGAACAGGAGAAAACTGGATGAACTGGAAGGTTCTAGTACTGCAGGCGCCTTTATGGAGAAAGGAGGGGCCCAAATCCTACAGGGGCCAAATTATGTGTGACCTACAGAACCTCTGGGGCAGAGGAGAAGCAGCTTCTCAGAGCCGTCACCACATGGATACAGGGTGTTCCCAACACATCCACAGGATATTCCATAATGTCTGATAGATGAGGGCCCCACCTCTGGAGGCCGCGCTCGGCTGTGTCTGTAACTCCTATAGAAGTGAATGGAAAGACCCCTGTACATGTGTGGTCACCTCTGCTCATTCCCCACCTGGATGCAGTGGCCCCATCTCCATGAGGGTCGGGTCTGTTCTCCAGAGGTGAGATCCTCATCTATCAGACATTTATGGGAGACGCTGTGGATACATCAGAAATGTCCATGTTGGGAAAACCCCTTTATGTTATAACTGATGAAGGGAAGAGAAGAGAAGGACGCATATCTGTACCTGTGTACTGCTGTCTGCTGCTATATCCATCCATCACCTCTGTGCTCAGCTCTTTATGCTAGGAGGCAGGAATAGGGACAACGCAGATGGAAGCAGGTAGGTTAGGAATACATAAGGGGACATAAGGGGTCACAGGAACACGGCCACTCACTGCGTCACTTAGGGTTCAGCCACACGACAGATAAAATACCGGTCGGATTCTGATTATAGAATCTGACCAGCATTTTATTGCTTTTGTTAATGGAAAGGAGGGAAGTTTCTGGATGTGGTTTGTTGGTTCGGCAATCCCCCCTAACCACTGAACAGTACAAGGAAGACTGTGCCTGGAGCTGTGACAGACAGCTGAGGGGGGCCTCTGTTGAAAAGAGAGGCCCAGTACTGAGAATAGAGGGCCTGCAGGAGTAAGGGATGGGACAGTGGGCCCAGACCTGTGAGGGGGCCCTGTGTGTTAAAGAGAGGGCCAAGAGCTATGAGGGACAGGGGGAAGGCCTCAGAGCTGTGATTTTATATACAGTGTGTTTTTGCGTTTGTATAGTGTGTGCATTCAGTGTATGTATAGTATGGGTATGTATATAATGTCTGTATACAGCATGTGTATGTATCCAGTGTGTGTATATAGCATGTGTGTATATATAGTATCTATGTAGTATCTTTACAGTGTCTATAGCAGCATGGTTTTGTATATAATGTCTGTATATAGCATGTTTATGTATATAGTGTGTGTATATAGCATGTGTATATATAAATAAAAATGTGTGTGTATAGTGTGTGCATGTGTGTATATATAGTATGGATGTGTATATAGTGTCTGTACATGGCATGTGCATAGTGTGGATATATCCAGCATGTGTGTCTATAGCATGTGTGTATAGTGTATTTACAGCATATGGGTTTGCATATAATGTCTGTATACAGCATGTTTATATATCCAGTGTGTGTATATAGCATGTGTGTATATATAGTATGGATGTGTATATAATGTCTGTACATGGCATGTGCATGTACATAGTGTGGATATATCCAGCATGTGTGTCTATAGCATGTGTGTATAGTGTATTTACAGCATGTGGGTTTGCATATAATGTCTGTATACAGCATTTGTATATATCCAGTGTGTGTATATAGCATGTGTGTATATATAGTATGGGTGTGTATATAGTGTCTGTACATGGCATGTGCATGTATCTAGTGTGCGTATATACAGCATGTTTGTCTATAGCATCTGTTTGTATACAGCATGTCTGTACAGTGTATTTATAGCATATGGGTGTGTGTATATAGCATGTTTGTATACATTTTGTGTGTACAGTTCTTGTATGTGCTGATGGCTGACTGTTAAGTGCTGGGAACTGGGCTCGGGTGGGCCTGCGCAGCACCTTCTTCCAGAGCTGGTTCCTGGCCCATGCGCTGTGAGACCAGGGCGTTGGCACTTCCCAAGTTCTGCAGGTGCAGGGGATGTGCTGTAGTAGCTGTTGGTGTTCGTGGGCTGTGGCATGCCTTCCTGCTGCTGCTCTACTCTTGGCTAGTATCCTGGAGAAGCCTCGGCATCCTGCCTATGCTGGCGACACTCCGGCTGCTTTCTAGAACTAAAAGGAGCAGCCAAAATGATCGTTGTTCGTAGTAGCCATGCTGTAGGATACAGTGCCGGGTATCAACACAACTCCAGGTGAGTACCCAATGAAGGCTACCTATCTGTCCTACCTGCCCATGGCCAGAGGCAGGATTGACTAGGAGACTGCCAGAATGCCAATATACTGAAGTACCTAAGTACCGTAGTGTATTGTGCTAGCAATCACTTGTACAAATACCCGAGAGGTTGAAAAAAATGCAAAAAAATAAATTGAAAATAAAAAAATATTACCACCATAAAAAAAAATGTCAGAATTAGGTTTTTATCGGTTGTCTCAATTCACCTATAAATTACAAGTGGAAAAAGTCAGATGTACTCTAGACTCCTACAATTATCAAAGGGGATGTCTGCCCTTTTTTATATTAATCCCTTAACCCACCTGGACGTATGGGTTCGTCCTGGTGGTGTTAAGGAGTTGTGCAGCGGGATTGCAGATGCCAGGTGTTAGTGGCTAATTGCAGCTAACACTCGACAGTTACAGCGCAGGGGGTGGGGGGGCGGGGGGCGCCCCCCGTGCTGTTTAGCCCTTTAGATGCCGCAGCAAAGATGGCTGTGGCGTCTAAATGAATAAAAAGCGGTGCCGCGCACCATTCCTCGCTCTAATCGGATCCGTTGGCTGAACATGGCAGCGGGAAGCCTTGTGAAGCGTCCATCGCTGCCATGTTTTCATTTGCCCCACTTGCAGCCCCAGGCAGGAGGTGGGGAAACCGCCATCTTGGTACAGCCTAATGCATTGTCTATGCAATGAATTAGGCTGTATAAATGATCGCCTACCTCTTATGGTGAAGCGCCATAGGGGGACACCAAAGTTAAAGTAAAAAAAAAAAAAGTTTTAAAGTATAAAAAAAATAAAAATATATTAAAAGTTCAAATCCCCCCCCCGTTCCGCCATTTTACAAATAAAATAAATAAACTAATAAAGTGACACATATTTGGTGTCCGAAAAAGTCAGATCTATTAAAATCTAACCTCATTTATCCCATCCGCTGAACACCGAAGAAGAAAAAAATTTCAAACGTCAAAATTTCGGGTTTTTTGGGTCATTTCATGTCCTATAAAAATTGGAATAAAAGTGATCAAAAAAGTCGCCTGCATTCCAAACTGCTAGCGATAAAAAGTACAGCCTGCTAAAAATGTCGCCTCACTAACGTCCATAGGTGGAAGGACAAAAAAAAGTTATTGGTCGCACAAAATGGCGCCGCGGCAAAAATTTCAAAAATAGAAAATGTTTGGAATTTTTTTTATGCCACCAAAACATAACGGAAACCCTACATGTTTGGTATATCCGGATGCGGATCAACCTGTAGAATACAGAGAACACTGCATTTATACCGAAGAATGAACTCTGTAAAAATAAACTCCCGCAAACATGGCGCAAGTACATTTTTTTCACATTTTGCCCACTTAGAATTTTTTGGCCGTTTATGTTGACCAACTGGACATAATTGCCATCACATCCAGTTATGATCTGCTCCATCCTGGCTTCTTTCAAGTAGAACCTGCTTAGGACACAATTGGCTTCACTGACACCTGGATGCCATCGCTAACCAGTGTTCTCCTGCTACGATCTGCAGATTGTATTAGACATATTTTATGTTCCGATCTTAAAGGGGTTTTTCCACAAAGTAAAATTGACGCGCGAAGCTTGCAAATTAAATAATAAACGTTTTCACCCTTCATCATTATTAAAAATTCAGCACCATTTTAGTGATCCATTGTTTACAGCTCGTTTCCTGGGGATACGATCAGGGCTGAGAGCTCCTCAGTCCTGGTCGCACATGCTCAGCTGAAGCTCCTCAGTCTGCGCACATGCTGCAAGCCATCACCTCGGGTGCTGTCATTCTACTCCCATCCTCTGTCCTCCTTAGTAATTAGTCAAACAGTGCAAATAAATAAAAAAGAAACCTCAATGAGGTCTGTGCAATGATAAAGGGAAAAAAAAAAAATAACACAGGTTTGGTTCCTGCAGGGATTTCAAGCTATTACCCTTGTGCCTGGAGGCAAAAACTTTACCTCTGAGCTACTCACAATGCTTTACATAGAATTGGTAATATGAATAACACCACTGGAAAATACATCTTGTCATGCAAAATAAAAGCCCTCATACGTCTATGTAGGTGGAAAAATAAAAACATTACGGCTTTTGGAAGACTAGGAGGAGAAAAATGAAGAGTCAAATATTTTTTTTTTTTGAAGGGATTAAAGGGTTAGCTATTCTCACTATGGGGAATCATGTGCTTTGTGTTTTATACAATTATGTTCATGACGTTCCATTTGGATCTTTATCCCTTCCTACTGCAGACACTAAAGAAATGCCGGCTGACTATCGCGCATGCGCAGTGGATAATTACGTGCTGGGCGCGCGCGCTAGTCAGCAGGCCGCCAGCCGCGGTTATAATGTAGCTGGTGAGCAAAGTGTCCCACTGCTCTGTATAATGAGACGGGAGAGGGCTGTGGGCAGCTGCACTATATCAGCGACGACCTCCTGACGTAAGACTAGAAAGATTATTGGTGTAATAAAAATAATGATACCACGGGGGAGGGGAAAGTACAGGCAGTGTCCGGGTTACAAACAGGATGGGGACTACAGGTTTGTTCTTAAGTTGAATTTTTATGAAGGTCAAGACAGGTATATTTATTAAATTTAGCCCGGCACAAAGTTTTTTTTTTTGTAGTTCCAGATAGTGAAGGGAAAGGTTTTTACATTTGTTTTGCTGTCTGTGCCCCTGTTAAGAAGATTTAACCTAATTTTCACATCATATGCTGCTGGGGCATGCTGGCACTTGTAGTTCCAAAGCTACTATCTGCTGTGGAACATGGAACTACAAGTGCCAGCTTGCCACTTAAGTCTCCGTTTGTAAATAGGGTACAGATGTAAGTCGGAACGGTGTAAGTCGGGGACTATCTGTGTTATTTTCAAGTAGTAAAACATAACAAAAACTATACATTATATATACCCCTGTTTCCCCCGAAAATAAGACCTAGTGCATTTTATTTATGCAATTCAGAGTTTGGCTGCTTCTGCTGATGTTTGTGATGAAATCACTACAGGATATTAATACATGTTGATTTTTGTTCAACAATAAATGTGAATTATTGTTCATGGAAAAATGAGACATCCCCTAAAAATAAGTCTAAGCTCGTCTTTAATATAAGACACTGTCTTATTTTCGGGGGAAACAGGGTATACGTTTGATATCAGTGGAATAATACTGACCCCCAGAATAAGGATGACGTCACTTATACCTCACCGGAAACTAAAAAAAAAGGAAAAATAACCTTCAGCAATTGCGTTTTGTTCCCATTCACCCCAAGAATTTTTTAATTTCCGAGGTGGTGGTGAGGGCAGTCACTTGATCTGCATGGGGCCCTGAAATTCCTGATGGCAGCTTTGCACACTGCGCCACTAAGTGGAGGGATTGGGGTTTTATGCCGAAGATGTAGGGTTACTATTGGATTTGACGTGGATATTAAAGGGGTTTTGCCACGATCTCATCTCATACATCCTGCCTCCAGCTCTGTGTGCTCAGAAGGGGGCGTGTGTGATTTGTTTGAATTGCAGGTCATGTGACCCAGCAGGATGACATCACCAGGCCTTCCCTCTCTCTAGTCAAAGAAAGGTCTTTTAAAGTTTTGTTAACTTTATTTTACTCTTAAGTAAACCAACTCTTTAATGAGGAGACTCTTCTCTACAGAAGAGGAAGTGTCCACCTATTATTAGGGTTAGTGACCACAGTGACACCTGCAGGAGTTCAGGATTTATCAGAATATAGAGAGTGATAGGAGAAACTAATGAATAAAAACATCACCAAAAATAAATCTGCTTCATATATAAACACAATATAAACAATAGGTTATTTCTGATGACACATTCGCTTTAAATCTCCAACATGGCCGCCAGTGCCGTCCTGCACCCAAAGTAATAGGTGAGATAACCAGCTCTATCTCCTTACCTTGTGACATAAGAGGCCGGTGATTCTCCAGATCCTCCATCATGACGTCCTTGTATAGATCCTTGTGTCCTTCTAAATACTCGCACTCCTCCATGGAGAAATAGACAGCGACCTCCTGACACCTTATAGGAACCTGACACACAAAATGATATGGTCATCACCCCGACCCCTCCAGTGGTGTTACTGTATAATGTCCCAGCATTCCCAGCAGCAGCAGGGTCACCTCTCCAGTCAGCAGCTCCGCCATCTTGTTGGTGAGTTCTAGGATCTTCTGCTTATTGTCCCTCTCATGTATCAGTGAGTGCGGGGGAGGCTCTATGATGGGGCCCCGGCTCCATCCTCCTGACACACAGGGACAGCTGCTGGGGGCCACACAGTCACCTGACGTCTTCTTCACTACTGTGTAATCCTGTGTATGGAGAGAAATCCCTGGATCAGTGACCGATCTCCAGAAATCTAGTGACTAGAACTGATATTATTCCTGCACTGAGAGACGTCCAGGACACGTGTGGACTTCTGAGCTGTGACTTCCCCTGATTACTTCCTCTGGCAGAGAGGTCCATAGTCTCACTGCTCTTACAGTAAAGAACCCTCTTCTATGTTGCCATGTTTTAATTACAGTATATATATCCCCCTCTCCTTCGGTTCTAGAAGTGTTAAAGGACTACTTCAGTTTTTCTCCTCCTTGGTTCATTAGAGATTGCTCTTACACTGTGGTGCCAGGGATTTTGCTTATCATTTGGATCATTTGTTTTTCTGGCTGCTGCGCTCTGTTAGGTCACACGACCTGCTCTCTGTTGGATTCATAGGGTGTCTGAATATCAGTGCATTTCTATGAGATAGACATTGAACCTCCAACAGAAAGAATAGCAAATTCCACTTCTGGGTCACACAAGCAATGCAGAGTGCAGGTCACATGACCCAGGGGCAGCAGGGAGAAATCCTGTATTCAGCCGCAGGTGACATGACCCAGGGGCAGCAGTGAGAAATCCTGTATTCAGCTGCAGATAAGAACAACTACTGGCACCACTGTGCACCTAGAAGAGACTTCTAATGAACTAAAGGTAAAAAACTGGAGTGGTCTTTTAGGCTGAAGTCCTTCCACCATTTCATAGTTTGTCCTTAGACCAGATCTATAGTATTAATGTCTTTTTGTTTATGAAATCTCCAGATGTGACCACAGTATTCATCATTAGTAGAAAGAGGAAAGGTGTAACCCGCTGGATAGAGCTCTAGTGACCCCACATCTGGAATACTGGGGTCAGTGCTGGAGACCAGATACAAAAAGTCGTTGGTAAAATGGAAGAAACTAAAGATGAGCTCCAAGGTCCTAAGCCTAAAACTCATCAGGAGAGACTAAGAGAACTGTATCGTCTGAGGGAAAGAAAGGACAATATGGAAACCTTTACAAGTATGGTTGGAAAATCAGCAGCGACTGTAAACCTGCCGGGGATCAACATGGATCTATACTAAGATGTAAGTAAGAAGGACGTAATGTAAGAGGCTTCTAGATGGACCATGTGCTCTTCTCTGATGTCATCTACTTTATTTCTATATAAATGGCAAACTATTGAAATAAATTTGAGTCTCAAGGATGAACCGGACCACCTGATTCACTTGGCTCCTCTGGGCTTACCCCGAACATTTGATTTCCTTGGCTCCTACGGGCTGAGCCCGACCATCTGATTCCCTCTGCTCCTCCAGGCTGAACCCGACCATCTGATTCCCTTGGCTCCTCTGGGCTGAGCCCGACCATCTGATTCCCTTGGCTCCTCCGGGCTGAACCCGACCATCTGATTCCCTTGGCTCCTCCGGGCTGAACCCAACCATCTGATTCCCTTGGCTCCTCCAGGCTGAACCCGACCATCTGATTTCCTTGGCTCCTCCGGGCTGAACCCGACCATCTGATTCCCTTGGCTCCTCCGGGCTGAACCCGACCATCTGATTCCCTTGGCTCCTCCGGGCTGAACCCGACCATCTGATTCCCTTGGCTCCTCCGGGCTGAACCCAACCATCTGATTCCCTTGGCTCCTCCGGGCTGAACCCAACCATCTGATTCCCTTGGCTCCTCCAGGCTGAACCTGACCATCTGATTTCCTTGGCCCCTCCGGGCTGAACCCGACCATCTGATTCCCTTGGCTCCTCTGGGCTGAGCCCGACCATCTGATTCCCTTGGCTCCTCTGGGCAGAGCCCGACCATCCTGAACCCGGCCATCTGATTCCCTTGGCTCCTTCTGACTGAACCCGACCATCTGATTCCCTTGGCTCCTCCGGGCTGAACCCCACCATCTGATTCCCTTGGCTCCTCACGGCTGAGCCCGACCATCTGATTCCCTTGTATCCTCCCGGCTGAACCGGACCATCTGATTCCCTTGGCTCCTCTGGCTGAACCCGACCATCTGATTCCCTCGGCTCCTCCGGGCTGAACCCGACCATCTGATTCCCTCGGCCCCTCCAGGCTGAACCCGACCATCTGATTCCCTCGGCCCCTCCAGGCTGAACCCAACCATCTGATCTCCTTGGCTCCTCCAGACTGAACCTGACCCTCTGATTCCCTTGGCTCCTCCGGGCTGACCCCGACCATCTGATTCCCTTGGCTCCTCTGGGCTGAACCCAACCATCTGATTCCCTTGGCTCCTCCGGGCTGAACCCGACCATCTGATTCCCTTGGCTCCTCCAGGCTGAACCCGACCATCTGATTCCCTTGGCTCCTCCAGACTGAACCCGACCATCTGATTCCCTTGTCTCCTGTCCTCTCCTCCTCGGTATAATGGGCGACTCACCATTCTCATTGCTCCTATAACATTACTATGGCTGCATTGGTTCCCATGATACATAACTGACCATACTGGGGGCTGATCTGCAGGTTTTCCGCTGCTCAGTTCATCACTTGGAAGCTCCTGAAGCTCTTACACAGGACACTGGATTCCTCCTATTATGGATTTTCTCTTCTATCATTGACTTGTTAGATAATAAAGATGATAGAAATCTAGAGAAGTTACCTCTCCGGTCACCAGGTGGAGGATCTCCAAGGTGAGGTCTAATATTCTTCTGCTGATCTCATTCCTGTCCGTGTCCATCCTTGGTGGGTCATTCAGGAGAAGGAACGCTGTGTATGAGAATAGGAGAAAACTGGATGAATGGGAAGATTCTAGTTCTTACCAAATGGCTGCTATGAAAGAGAGTGAAAAATGTAAAGGGGTCTGAATACTTTTCGTACCCACTGTATATTCATCTGTTCCAGACAGGTAGAGCGTGTGACAACATTTCGGCTTTTGTGCCTTTATCAAGTTAGATCTGTAATAAGGGAAATATAATTAGGATAATAAGGATAAAGAGAACAGGGGAAGGAGGGAAAAGAAGAAATAAGAGGAAAAACAATGAGGGTTAAAGAGGAGAAGGAAGAATAGGGGGAAAAATTTATTAACAATAGCAAAAAGAAATGGGAAAAAGGAAAAGGAGAGAGAGAAAAGATAAAAAGGAAAAACAGGAATAAGAAGAGAGAAGTGAAGGAAGATAAAGAGGTAATGAAGCTGATAGAGGATCCCAGAAGAATGACCTAAGGTAGATAAAAGGAGAAGAAGGGCACTTCGGTTCCGGCGCTGATGTGAGAGGGAGCGAGTACATCACCTAAATAACTGCATCCACACCAGCAAGAACTCACCGCAGAGCAGCAGGAGGAGGCAGCGTCCTGAGCGCCAGAATACACGGGCAGGGAGTACGAGTAAAGCCCGGGACTTTAAGTTCACAGCAGCGAGCGTGCCGGAGCTGAGCGTCCCCCCCCCCCCCCCCCCTCCCACAACACTGACTGACCTGTGCTGCAGCCTGATATGAGGAGAGCCTACAGAAGTCAAAGCACACATTCCTTCTGAGTGAAAGATAAAAGAGACAGTGCATATCTTAAACACACAAGAGTGAAGTTATCAGCAGGAGAGAAGGAGATACAGTCCCTGACAGAACTTCTGTCGCTTATCCATGTTGTGGAAACCAAAGCTTAAAACCTGACCTATAAGTTTTAGGAATGACTCATATGAAAACTGAAACCCTCCCAAATGAGGTTTTTTTTTTTATAACTAAATAAATTTGCTTCACTGCTGAAATATTGATCATGTAAGGAAACACAGAAAGGTCAGATTTTGGCAAGACAAAAGTTTTGTCGCCTTGTCATATAATGCACCCAATCCTAGTTTACAGCCTCACCTGTGCTCACTAATTGATCGGTTAATTAGTGGGTGTGTATAAAAAGAACTCCAGCACCCCAGACCTTCACTTGAACTGCAACTTGACCTCTGACAACATGCCAAAAATCCACCCTGCCACCAAAGCCTTGATGATCAAGAGGCTGAAGACCAGATACACTGCATGGGTGGTTGGCACCTTCAATGTGTCACAGTGTCAAGTACAAAGAATTAAAAAAAAGATGTGAAGAGACTGGAGATGTTTTTGACAAGCCCAGGTCCGGCAGACCCCGCAAGACATCTGCTCAGGAGGAACGTTTGTTGGTGCGAAAATCAAAAGCCAGCCCCTCTTCTACTTCAGCACAGCTCCAACAGGCCTGGTCACCTCAAGTCCCTGTGGCAACTAGAACAGTTTGTAGAATTCTGTCTCGAAATGGCCTCCATGGTGGAATCAGTGCCCAGAAGCCAGCACTTAACAAAAGGCAATTAACCCACAGCCTGCTCAATGGACGGACACTGGAAAAGTGGCAGAAGGGGGACTTTCTTTAGTGAATTACACCACAAGCCACCCCAAATACTGAGGAGACCCACTGGAGCCCGTATGGATCCAAGATACACCCAGAAAACAAGTTACGTTTGGTGGTGGAAAAAATCTTGGCTGGGGTTACATTCAGTATGGGGGTGTTGGGGAAACATTTGCAAGGTGGAAGGCAATTCAATAGCCTAAAATATCAAGAATATTAGCTTTCCTCTTACGTTCCCATCATAAAAGGGGTCAAATTTTGCAAACAGGATGGTGCCCCATTCATACATCCATCTCTACATCAAAGTTCCTCAAGGCAAAGAAGGGAAATCAAGGGTGCCCTCCCAAAAGGGGGACTGGCCAGCCCCGTCACCAGACATGAGGTGCTCCAGGACTGGCCAGCCCAGTCACCAGACATGAGGTGCTCCAGGTCTGGCCGCCCAGTCACCAGAACATGAGGTGCTCCAGGACTGGCCACCCAGTCACCAGACATGAGGTGCTCCAGGACTGGCCAGCCCATCACCAGAACAAAGAGGTGATCCAGGACTGGCCAGCCCCGTCAACCCGAAATGAGGTGCTCCAGGACTGGGCCAGCCCAGTCACCAGACATGAGGTGCTCCAGGACTGGCCAGCCCAGTCACCAGACATGAGGTCTCCAGGACTGGCCAGCCCAGTCACCAGACATGAGGTGCTCCAGGGACTGGCCAGCCAGTCACCAGACATGAGTGCTTCCAGGACTGGCCAGCCCAGTCACCAGACATGAGGTGCTCCAGGGCTGGCCAGCCAGTCACCAGACATGGAGGTGCCCAGGGACTGGGCCCAGCACCGGGCAGGTACCAACCAGACAAAGAGGTGCTCCAGGACTGGCCAGCCCAGTCACCAGACATGAGGTGCTCCAGGACTGGCCAGCCCAGTCACCAGACATTAGGTGCCCAGGACTGGCAGCCCAGTCACCCGAAAATGAGGTGCTCCAGGACTGGCCAGCCCAGTCAACAGAAATGAGGTGCTCCAGGACTGGCCAGCCCAGACTGTTTGGGGTAGCATAAAAGAGGAAACTTGGAAGACAAAACCAAAGAATGTGAACAGACTCTGGGAGGCATGTAAGACTGCATTCTGTGCTATTCCTGATGTCTCCATCAATAAATTGTATGAATCATTGGTGAAACGCATGGATGCCGTCCTTCAAGCTCATGGAAGTCGCACAAAATATTAAATATGGCTCTAATAGCACCACAACTTCATTCACCAATGTTATGAAACAGATCTTTGTATTTGAAGTGAATTATTTGTTGGATTTTCTCATTACTTTCTGTGGGCGACAAAACTTTTGTCTTGCCAAAATCTGACCTGTGTTGATTAAATGATAAATATTTCAGCAGTGAAGCAAATTAATTTTCGTTATAAAAACCACAATTGGGCGGGGTTCAGCTTTCATATGAGTCATTCCTACAACCAATGGATGAATTTTAAGTCAGGTTATAAGCTTTGGTTTCCACAACATGTATAAGCGACAGAACTTCTGTCAGGGAAAAGTGTAAGCGTGAGAGGGCGCAGAGGCTCATAGACATAAGAGCAGGGGTCCCCAACCGCCGATCAGCGGACAGGCACCAGGACTTAGCGTGTCCCCTGCCGGTCCGCGGCGCCGGTTACACTTGATGCCGACTGCCCGCTGATTTCTGTGCGCAGCCGCTGTAATCTGGCCGCGCAGACCTAGCAGGAGCGGTGCATTACCGCCCTGCTTTCCCTATTGCTGTAGATGCGGCGCTCACTGACCCGCATCACATGATGAGCGGCGCAGGGAGTGGATGCACAGTGACGTCAAAACCCCCGCGCCGCTCGCTGCGTCCGGCTGCTGGGATGTCCCGGGGCTAAAA
>JAODAL010035070.1:0-43401 GCA_025379985.1 Phyllomedusa bahiana | reverse complement strand
TTGCCGCCTCCAGAATGTATTGTCCCCTCCCTGATTCTCTGTTGCTGTCGTACCTCCACAGATCATTGTCCCACTTGGGGCCCTAATACTGTTTTGCCGCCTCCAAAATTCATTGTGACACTCCCTTTATTCATGCTCTGCTTTTGGCCCTACAATGAAATCATTGTGCCACTTGTGGCCAATACTGTTTTCCGCCCCCAAATGTCATTGGCCACTCCCTGACCCATACGCGCCGGTGCCCCCACACTGTGTGATTTGACACCTGTGGCAAACTGTTTTCCCACCCCAAAAATGCATTGTCCCACCCGATCTCAACTGCCCGCCGTGACCTCCACACTGTGTATTGTCCACCTGTGGCCTAATACGTTTTGCCCCCCCAGAATGTCATTGTGCCACTGCCTGATCTCTCTGCGCGTGTGACCTCCCACTGTATTTTTGGCCACTCTTCCTAATACTGTTTTCCCGCTCCAGAATGTCATAGTGCCACGCCTGACCTCATCTGCTGTGGCTGCCGCCGCACCTCCACACTCTGTCACTAATTTTTCCACCTGACTCTCAGTTTTTTTTTTTTCCGCTTTCGCGGGCAACTTAAGGGGCTACTTTCCCCGCGGGTTTTTTGGGTCAGTTTTGCCCTCTTAAGTCCCCGGGGAATTTTAAGTAAAGGGATTCAAAGCGGCGGCAGTATCTGCGTGTCATACAAAACACAACATTGTTGAAGACCAAACCAAGCTCCCTCTGCAATTTAAGAAAGGCACAACGTTCTAAGCACCCTGCAGCTCTGTGCAGCCGGAAAATAGGCTTTTAACGCGTTTCGGCAAAAGTAATTGGGAACGAAAAAAATTTTTGGGGAAAATTTGGGCGCAGTCCGAACGAATTTTTAAAAAATTCGCCCATCTCTATTTATAATGCAAACTGTGCCCATTGGAATGAAGTATCATCCGGACTCTGTGAGGTCTATTCAGGTCTGGCTCCTGGAGAATGATGTGGATCTGTAATGACATTATTGTGTTCCTGCAATACAGAGGAAGCATCAGAGGGCAGAACCGAAAACCTAAGGAAGCCATAAGAAAATGTGTTAAAATAAGTAATTAACCATACTGTGGTCTCCTAAAATAAATTATAACCCACACTTTGCCCTCTTAAATGGATTATAACCAGTGCCCTCTGAAAATAAGAGTGCCCTCAATTTAAGTAAAAGAAATTCATCTGTTCACATTCTTGCATTATCATGCAAAGAAGCTGGTCTGGCTTCTTCTAACAAGGTTTGGGTACTAGGGAATGATGCAGGTAAGTGAAAATATAATTTTACCACTGTAATACGGAGGACATGCTAAATAGCAGGGCATGAAGCCTTTTTTATATCAATCTGTTCAGGAGACTTGGAAGAAACCAAGCGAATCCCACCCCTGCTAATAGAAGTTGAGAATAAGATTTAACTGCAATGGGGACCATATAAACTACTTTTAACAAATCTCATCCACATACTGCAGTAAAAATCTGCATGGTATCTACAGTGGGGAAAATAAGTACATGATACCCGGTCGATTTTGTGAGTTTTCCCACCTACAAAGAATGGAGAGATCTGTAATTTTTATGGCACAATTATTGGAAAACGGAAGAAACACAAGTGAGTCAATCTTCCTCGTCTGGGGGTCCATTAAATCACACTTTTTTGGGGTAAGGGGATTTGATAAAGGTCAGGAATCACCCAGATTACATGGGAAAGGGCCCGGGCCTGACCTAATGGAGTGTGACCACATCTCAAATATTACATTTTTAAAATACTCCCCGTCATGGAAATTTAAAAATTCTACAGGTTGATACAAATCCGGCAATACCAGTCATGTTAGGTTTTCGTTATGTTTTGATACCATAAAAAAAAATTAAAACAATTTCTATTTTGAACATTTTTGCCATGGCATCATTTTCTGTAAACAATAACTTTTTATACCTCTATATTCAGACATGAGTGAGGAGGCACTTTCTGCGGGCTGAAGTGTACTTTTTATTGCTACCAGTTTGGAATACATGCAAATTTTTGATCACGTTTATTCCTATTTTTAGGAAATGACTAGTGTTGAGCGATTATTATCGACAAAGTTGAAATCGGCACGGTTTTTATGTTGATCGGATTTTTTCGATCACGCGATAAATTTTGGTGAAAATCTGCGCATAATCTATTAAAACGCGCCATTTTCAGCGCTTCCTGTCATTTGCGGCCAGCAAATCAAACTTTGGAATAGAGCAGCGTGAGCTGGGTGTGCGACGTCATGACTGGGATGTGTATAGTTGTGATTGGCTGGAAAAATCACATGACCTCGTTTTACATAGAACAGCCCTTCCTGTTTGTGATCAGTGTGTGTCTGTGTCTCATAAGAGCAGGACGTGTGCTAGGTCTCTCTCAATACAGCTCAGCTAAACTGTTCTCTTTGTTCACACATACAACTATGCTTTTAGCTGTGAACATTAGAACATAGATAGATTAGAGAATTTCAGTTTTTAGTTACTTAAGCTGAGAATTTAAAAGAAGCATCTAGCGCTGTACAGCCGCGGAGGGAGGAGGGGAGAAACACAAACAAGCTGGCAGGGTTTTGAAAGGAGAGTGGATATTGTGCAGCCCAGACTCTGCTTTGACCCTGCATTGAAATGGGTTTTTATTAACAGTTTTTGGCCAGTTTTTGGGGAAATATTAGCTTGTATTTTGTGCAGCCTGTGCTTATATTAGGATACAGATCTTTTCTAGTAACTGCAGGTGTATTTGATAGGTGCAAAACTCACCTTTTATTATCTGTACACGATTTAATTAGGTTTTTTTTCACTTTGGCGCAGCTCAGTTTTGTTCAAAGACCCACTTTGTACTTACAATAGGATACAGAACTTTTCTAGTCACCGCAGGTGTATTTATAGGTGCAAAAACGACCTTTTATTATCCGTACACAATTTAATTAGGTTTTGATCACTTTGGCGCAGGCCATTTTTGTTAAAAGACCCATCTTGTACGGATATTACCATACAGAAATTTGCTAGTAATTGGTGTTGTATTTCATAGGTGCAAAAACCACCTATTATTATCAGTACACAATTAAATTACGTGTTTTTCACTTTGGCGCAGCCCAGTTTTGTTGAAAGACCCATCTTGTACTTATATTACCATACAGAAATTTGCTACCGTGTTTCCCCGATAGTAAGACACCCCCGATAGTAAGACGTAGCGCGGCCTGATGACGTCACTGCCTGAGCCGGGATGAGCGCGCGGGAGGCCGGAGCAGCGAGGGCCGGCGCGGCGCGGGAGACGGAGCAGCGGGGAGCCAGGTAAGTGTTTTTCTGCCTACAGCTGGCCCTATACCTGTCTACAGCTGGCCCTATACCTGCCTACAGCTGGCCCTATACCTGCCTACAGCTGGCCCTATACCTGCCTACAGCCGACCCTATACCTGTCTACAGCTGGCCCTATCCCTGCCCTATATAAGACATTACCCGAAAGTAAGACATACTGGGACTTTTGGGGGTAAAAAGAATGTAAGACGCTGTCTTACTATCGGGGAAACACGGTAGTAATTGCAGGTGTATTTCATAGGTGCAAAACCCACCTTTTATTATCCGTATATATTTCAAATAGGTGTTTTTTTTTATTTGGTGCGGCCCAGTTTTGTCCATAGAGCCTCCTTGTACTTAAATTTGAATACAGGAATGTTGTAGTTACTGTTGGTGTATTTCATTGGTGCAAAAACCACCGTTTGTTATCCGTATAACTTTTAAATAGCTATATTGCACGTGGTGCGGCCCTAGTTTTTTTCAAATAGCCACTCTGTATGACAATTATGATAGAAAAATTCTCTAGCAACTGTTCTCGTTTGTCATTACTGCAAAAAACGCAGTTTGTCGCAGATAGCGCACTTGTATGATAGTTTGTTGAAAACTATCAATTCCTAGTCCGACTGGGCAGTTGTAAATCCCTGGGACTGAAGGAAGAACACTGTTGATTTTGTCTTACGGTTCTTCCACCAGACCGCATTTCACAGGTATTCGCTAGAAACATTTCAGTTTCTAATCCTAGTTGGCTGTAGGAAATTAGAGGGATTTAAGTCTAGCTGTGATTTGCCGTCTTTTAATAAGAGACTA
The DNA here is from genome assembly GCA_025379985.1 of Phyllomedusa bahiana. Lineage (NCBI taxonomy): Eukaryota > Metazoa > Chordata > Amphibia > Anura > Hylidae > Phyllomedusa > Phyllomedusa bahiana. The sequence continues at coordinate 39,279 of JAODAL010035070.1, read as the reverse complement.
TCAAAAACTCTTCCATACTTTCTTAAATTTTTATCTTTCTGAACATGGAGCGAAATGCAGGTGGTAAGTGAGCAAAGAGGGGTGTAGGACATGGAGGTAGAGGTACAAGAGGAGGTGCTCCTTCCAGTGCTGACGACAACACGCAAGCCAGCAGATCGTCGGTTGCAGGACCATCAGGCCTGTCATGGCTGGGTCAGGGCCCTGTGAATCTCAGTAACGAACAGCGTCGCCAATCTGTTCTTCAGTGATTAATGCAACCTGCATGCTGCGGTCCACGACAGGGATAGTCAATGTCCAGTTCAACTAAAATGGTGGTTGAAAGACTCCTTTTTCTGGCACTTTTTAAATCTGGGGGTCATGCAGGTTTGGGGCTCATGCCGTGGCCCAGGACAGGTATAGTCAATATCCAGTTCAACTAAAATGGTGGTTGAAAGACTCCTTTTTCCGGCACTTTTTAATCTGGAGTCATGCAGGTTTGGGGCTCATGCTGTGGCCCAGGACAGGGATAGTCTATGTCCAGTTCAACTAAAATGGTGGTTGAAAGACTCCTTTTTCCGGCACTTTTTAATCTCTGGGGTCATGCAGGTTTGGGTCTCATGCTGCGTTCCAGGACAGGGATATTCACTGTCCAGTTCAAGTAAAATGATGGTTCAAATCATACTGCCTTCTGGCACTTTTTAATGTGTGGGTCATGCAGGTTTAAGGGTCATGCTGTGGTACAAGACAGGGATAGTGAATGGTCTGTGATTTTTTTTTCTGTGGCTTTTATAACCTAAGTGTGTTGCCTAAGATGTAGCACGTATCCATTTGACTGTTGTGGATGTTAATTCCAGCTTCTCCAGCTCTGTTTGGGTGTAAGAATGAAGGTGTTGTTGCTCTCCAATAGACTTTAATGGTCATCGGCGATAATCTATTATCGACTATCGGAAATCGTCTTGATAATTGACGATATCGACTATCGACCCGATGACAATAGTCGACGTAATCGCTCATCACTAGAAATTACCAAAAAAGCATAATATTGGTACTTAGAATTTTTTTCTTCTATGTTGTTCAGCATATGGGATACATGATGTTATATTCTAATAAATCGGACTTTTACGGAAGCAATACCAAATATGTGTAACTTTTTTATTATTATTTTTTTTTATTTGTAAAATGGCAAAAGGGAGGTGATTTCAACTTTTAATATTTTTAATCTTTTTTATACTTTAAACATTTTTTATTTACTTTTAACACAGAGTCCCACTAGGGTGCTTCACTACTTAGGGCACAATCGTTAATACAGTCTCTTGCATTGTGTAACCAATGCAATAAGATGTAAAATTATGAGGGTTTTATTACCTCCTGTCTGGGGCAGGAAGTAGTAAAACTAGAAAGATGATGGTGATAGCCAGCTGCCATGTAAATCGTTTGGGACCACATGATCTCGCCGCGGGGGTTCCGATTGTAGTGAAGAACAGTGCACGGTACCTTTTCTCATTCATTTAGATGCTGTGATCATGTTCATCTCGGCGTCTAAAGGGTTGAACAGCAGGGAATGGAGTTGGCTCCATTACGTGCTGTTACCGGCGAGTGTCAGCTGCAATTATCAGCCGCACCCGCCGTCTATGTAGCAGGATTGCGCCGCCACCAGGATGTACTAGTATGTCCAGATGTGGTAAGGGGTTAATAGGTTCTATTTAGGCATGTAATAAGGGGGGCATAAACGAGGTGACAGGTTCTCTTTAAGCAGGCAGTTCAGTTGTCAGTTAGAAGTTCTGGAGGTTTTTGAGTTCCAATATTGAGTTGGTCCTGATCCCAAGCTCTGCACTGGGCCAGAGCTCCCTCACAACGACAGTGAGACTGAAGAAGCTTTTCCCCCGCAACAATGGTTCAGAGAGAGAGAAAAAGGTCTAGACCAATAGGAGAGAGAATTCAGCTCAGTCAGAAGCCATCAAACAGTGTTGTATTAGACAGGGATCAGAATGGGCATTCTGATCATTCTGCAACTGTGAGGCCCTGTATGTTCTGATATCTTTCTACCATAGTTAACATTTACTTTTTTAGCAATCTGTGTTACACAGGTACTTCTTTATGATAATAACAGATGGGCTCATCTCCTCTCGCTACACACAGCACTAATCCTCAGGCGCAAGTCATGGTACTGATATGATTTTACAGTGACACAAGGATCCCAAAAGTTGTTGTGTAACATTAGCATAATTCTAAAATCATACTCTGGGATTCCACAAATAGGAACAGTTGGAGAATTTCCACTTAACAAGATATTCTACTGAAATATATTTGCAATGAACTAAAGTTGAACTGCTTCTAAAATGGAGAACAAAGATTATCTTTTTATTTCAGGAATAAGCAATGAACTTTAGAGAGTGTCATAGATTTATTTTCTGATCTTTGGTTAAAGGTGCAAAGGTCTTCAGAATAGTTCATACAGTTATCTATGTTTGTGGGGCACCTATTTGTAACTTGCATCAAATAATTACTGTGATCAAAGGCAAATATGTGATGCCTGAAACGCGTCGGTTTTAACCTGTCTGTATCGTATGTATCTTTGGATGTAATAAATTTCTGCACATTTTCACAAGACCACTGGATCCGCTCATCCTTCATTTGATCTATGTTTGAGAGGCTTTGCCGGGAGGTAGAATGCCGTGCGGTGGTGAGCAGATTGAAACAGCTGAAGCAACAGGTGCGACAGAACAAACAGAAAAGTGGTGAGCTATCCTCCAGATTTAACTTTTGTTTTTGCATTACACCAAATAATTATGTTGATACATTAAGGGCGACCTGTATGAACGGGGCTGCGTCAGAAGTCTGGCGTCTTTTTTCAGCCTGAAAACTAGCGCAGCCCCGTTTCCTTTCTTTTTAAACAGACGCACTCCAATATCAGGCACATTACAGAGCGCCCGCGGCACTTTGTAATGCACCTGAGATCGGGGGGCATGCTGGAGGCGTGTCACACTACAACCGTACGATTCTACACATTTATAGCCTTAGTACAGCAAATCCAGGCGCATTACTGCTGCAACAGGTAGACCACTTTTAAAGTGGTTTACCTGTCCAAGAAGTGTTGCTTTGTAGGCTCGAAAGCGCTAAATCTATGACCCACAGTAGAACAGACTCATAGATTCAGGTGCATTCTACACTACAAATGCGCACACAAAAAAAATGGTGCCAAAAATCATACATGTCACCCTAAGAGTATAGGTGTAAGAGTTTCTTTGTTGCCTATGGCAATCAGAGTTCCCCTATAATTTCATATAGTGCTCTGAAAACATGAAAGGGGAGCTCTGATTGTTTGCTTTCAGCAACAAAGAAAGTCTTACACAGTTTTCATACATGTCGCCCCAAGTTCTCTTCTGGCTTCATTGGCTCAGTCAGTAGGTCTTGGTTTCCATCTAGTGCCTAGCGGGGTTGTCCCCCTCCTATAAAAACATACCAGCAGCTCTTGTGGTCTCAGTAAAATAAAAATATTCTCTCATTCCTCTTGCCCCTGGATCCAGTGTTGGGTCTCTTTGGTCTTCTGTTCATTTCTTAAAAACTTACTAAAATGTATTAATGATATGATCTTTGTGAACAATGATAAAGTATAATTCTGTATAGATTAAATGAAGGCCATCAGAATCAATCAGCTCTGGTGACCCAAGGCTTCTCAGCTAACCTTGTCCAACCTTGTGTCAAATAAATCTGGAGTGCAGCTGTACTTTGCCTAACACCATGTGCCCTTCATAATAAGGATCAGTAAACATCATAGAGGTAGAACACCCACTATTCCAGCAATACTCCATCCCAGGTTTTGATGGGAAAATATAACATTCTAATTCTCATGTAGTGGAAGTGCCTAAATGGTGAGGTGGTGCTAGTAACACTATGTCAGTTAGTGTAGCTGCATCCATAAGACCTATTTGGGGTTAAAGGAATAGTTTAGCTTAGTTCTGCTTTTACAGTGGCTTGAATTTAAAATGTATTTGCAGCTCAGTGTGCTCAGATTAGTTGTTCTGCAGTAAATGAAATTATACTTCTAGAGAATCTTTTCTTCAAATCTAACATTCTGTTATTCCTCCTGGAAATGAACAAACTGAGACCTTGATGTTGCAACTCCCATTGTTACCCTTCCCAATGCATGATGAACAGCTGGGACCTGCTGCTAGCAGCCAAGGTTGACGAAAACTCAGATCCCGGTCTTGTAACCCTTAAGATGCTGGAACAAATGCGGCATCTAGAGGATTAAGGTCCTCGATCTGCTATAGTACAACTCCAATTACACCCTGATTTAGGACCTGAAAGGGAGAGGGAAGGACATAAAAGAGGGAAGGGAAGAAGGGGAGGCATGAATTCAGGGGAAGGGAGGACATGGAGGGGGGAGTACATTACTATCTACTCTGACCACCCTTTGCTGAGCTACTGCAGTGTGAAAGGATTCCTTCAGGTCAGGCATGAGAGGAGCAGCTGCTGGGGTCTTCTGTACACAGGGCTAATGGCAGTCCCAGGATCCACTCTGAGCTCCTATCTCACCTCTAGTCCTCATGACAGCTCAGTGCAGGGAGCTTCACTGCGTTCCTGATGAGGGATGTGTGATCACCACTAGTGGAGAGGTTAGGGCTTCACCGAAGCAGAGTACAGACTACTCTCTGACTGTGACAACAGGAAGCTCAATGCATTAAAGGAAATCTGTCGCCAATTTTTTTTTTTTACTCATTAAATCAAGACCCTGTTCCATATTCTTTTCTTTGTAGCGTTTTTTTAACTTCTGATTGTAGATTTCTTATTTCGGTTATCTATATATGATTGTGGGGACAGCATTCTTGCCTGCACCGCTTTAACAGCAGTCAGATAGATGCTTTACAGTAGCTTCATGCACATAGGATACTTAAAGAGAACCTGTCACATAGTTTATGCCTCCCTTGCTGAGGACAGGACAAGGTAGTGTCAGACATGCCGTTTCCAGCGCTGTGTCCCTTATTCTGTAAGATGCTGTAGTTTTCGTGTATTTAATGCTGAAATCTGCAGTTTTCAGCCAGAAGAGTCATTCGAAGAGTCATTCAAAGGGTCAGTTTTTTTCAAACCCCGCCCATCTGAGGCTAGCCCCGCCCACCTCAACTGATAAACCTATTACATTGTATAGGTAGAAACATGTGAATAGTTGTCAGTGGGCGGGGCTAGCCTTCGGTTGGCGGGGCTAACACCTGCTCATTAATAAAATTTGAGGGGTAAATGCTCTAAAACTACAGCATCTTATAGAATAAGGGACACAGCGCTGGGAACAGCAGGTCTGACACTAGCTTGTGCTGTCCTCAGCAAGGGGTGCATAACCTATGTGACAGGTTCCCTTTAAGACTAACTCATTTACTTCAATAGGAGACTTTTCCAGGCATGATCTGTGACCTGGGAAGAAGTCAGTGTGAAGGTAGGGGAGAGGGGGAGCTGTTACTCTCCTATTGTGACTGGAAGATCCTGTGTTATCTATACACATTGGTGACTCCTTTCAGTTTGACCCTGCTTGTGCTGATAATGAGCAGACTACTAAAAATACCTCTCTACAGAACAGGAAGTGTCAGACTATTATTAGGCCTAGTGGCTAAAGTTATATGGAAAATAGAAAAAAAAATCATAAAAAATGTGTTTAACATAAAGTCATGAGTTATACAATAAGTAATTTTTTGATGACACATTCCCTTTCCCTGGAGGGAGAACAAGCGGCCCAACACACAGCAGGTCTGATCCTTACCTTGGTTGCCTTATTACCTGTCCATGCATGCCTTTTGACTGCTCTTTAAGCACCGCATTTAGACATTAGGGGTATGTATGAATTTTGTCACCAAGACGTCAATTTTATTGCAAGTGTTGGTAGTGTAAAATGCGCCTGAATGTATGAACCTGTTCTACTGTGGGTCATAGATTTAGCGCTTTCTAGCTCCAAAACGTCAACTTAGGCTCAGGTAAACCACTTTTAACTTGGTCTGCCTGTTCCAGCCGTAATTCGCCCACTTTTGCCGTCATACATGTGTAGAATCATACGGTTGTGGTGTGACACGCCTCCAGAATGCCCCCACATTTTAGGCGCATTACAAAGTGCCACGGACGCCTCATAAAACACCTCATTTTGAAGTGCACCTGCTCATACATCTAGGGTGACATGTATGATTTTTGGAGCCCAGACGCCAATTTTATTGCACGCTTTAGTAGTGTAAAATACACCTGAATTTATGGACCTGTTCTACTGTGGATCATAGATTTAGCATGTTCTAGCTACAAAGCGACACCTCTGGCTCAGGTGGTTTACCTGTACCAGCAGTAATGCGCCCGGATTTGCCATACTAAAGACATAAACATGTAGAATTCTACTGCTGTACTGCGACACGCCCCTAATTTTGGAGTGCACCTGCTCATACATCTTTTTGAGCTGAAAAGACACCAGATAACTGGCACAGCCCCATACACACATGTCGCCCCTAGAGAATAGGGCTGCACCACTTTTTGGCTGAAAGGACACCAGAATACTGGTGCAGCCCCATATGTACATGTCGCCCTAGCTGTTGCCGAGAAAGACCATGTTGATGGTAGCAACCTGGGAGTTCCTACAGTGAAGACTAGATCCCAGTTAAAGAGTGAAAACCAGAGAGTTCCTTAAACTCTGCTGATCCGCATGATCACACACCACCTCCTATGGTCCTATGAGGATCCATCATCCGTAATAAGTGAGCCATGACATACATTTTTTTTAAACCAGAGAGAATGGACTATGTCTCAGCAGAAATATTTGATGGAATCAAATTCCATCATTGTGAAAAAATCTTAAAGGAAATACAGATCTCATATTTGGTAATGCAAAACAAAGATTTTCTCTAGGTTGATAATTGTTGTCCACTTTGGACAAGACAGTGACATTTTTGGCAACTCTAATGTAAATATTTACTAAAGCTACTGTCTTACATTTGCCTTTGAATATGGGGTGTGAAGATATTGAGCCACTGCTTTATTTTGTAATGTAACAACTAGAGTACTAAATAAGAATCTCAACTGTATCAGCCCACTTTTCTCATCCAAGTTGCAGCAAGTTTGTTTGTAAAAAAAAAAAAAAAAGAATTTTTTTTGTCTTGGCTTTTTCCCAGTGGAATAATTCCAACACGTACACATTTGCCCTTACACAAACTGTGTCCTTTTAAGCACAAGCTTTAATTGTCCCCACCGCACACTATAGTTTTGCCAGATGAAACTGCAAATCTAATCCTGCACTCATTCAGTGTTGGAAAATTATAAATTATCAGAAAAAAAATTAGATAAACATTTTACCCCTAATAGCGGCTATGGTTACATTTCCAACCAATTTTGGTAGCACAAACTAAACCAAAACAACCCGTATGTGTTTGGCCCATATGTTGATAGGACATGTGCACAATGATATTTAAGAATAGTTAGAAATGTATTTTCAGAGTTGGAGAAAATATTGAAAACATATTGAGTCCTACTGAAAAAAGCTAATAAATGTACACAGTCCAAACACATTACAATGACCAGCATCTGATATCTAGTGTAACAACCAACATGGACAGCAACTAGGCTGGGGGTGACTTGGTAATGTCCTGATAGGTTGTCACAGGTATCTGGAGCCATTATTAGCAAGATTGGGCATACATACCAGGTACTGCGGGGAAATAGGTGGGTGCTTGTAACGATTCCAACCCAGATGGCTGGAAGCGTGCGGTTTGGGCAGATCCTCTGGGCCCACTGCGAGCGCAGATGGTGAACACAAGCAGTGGGTAGCGGAAGTGCAGGTCCGGGTAGCAGGAACAGAGACAGGGCACTGCAGATGTAGTTGTTGAACATATGCACAGTCCAGGTGTAACAGGTGAACGGCAGGCACAGTCCAGGATGGCAGCAGACACTGGGTATGGCAACAGGTATATGGCAAGCTGGTGCAGCAGCAGGTGTTCAGCATGAACGATGAACGTATAGAAAACGTATAACAGAGTCAGCAGCAGTACAGTAGCTAAGGGGTCAAGCTCTTGTGCTGGAAGACAACAACAAACTGACCCTGAGTAGAGATGGGCGAACTTCTCAAAAATTCGATTCGGTCACTTCTCCGGATTTTCCGACAAAATTTGTTTCGGTCCGAATTACTTCGGGACGAATCACGTTAAAAAACAGCTATTTCCAGGTTGCACAGAGCCTGCAGGGTGCTTTAGAATGTTGTGCCATACTTAAATATGCAGAGGGAGCTTGGTTTGGTCTTCATACAATGTTGTGTTTTAGTATGACACGCACATGACTGCCGCCACTCTTAGAATCGCTTCACTATAAAATTCTCTGGGCACTTAAGAGGGCAAAACTGACCAAAAAACTGAAGGGGGAATGTAGCCTGATAAAGTCATGCCAGCGAAAGCTGGAAAAAAACAAGCTTAGAGCTCAGGTGGCAACATTAGTGACAGAGTGTGGAGGTGACGGCAGCAGCCACAGCAGCATGAGGTCAGAGAGTGGCACAATAACATTCTGGAGGTGGCAAAAACAGGAGTTGGCCACAGAGTGTCACAATGACAGAGTGTGGAGGGCACAGCAGCAGCCACAGCAGCAGCATGAGGTCAGAGAGTGGCACAATGACATTCTGGAGGTGGCAAAAACAGAAGTAGGCCACAGAGTGGCAAAATGACACAGTTTGGAGGGCACGGCAGCAGCAGCATGAGTTCAGGCAGTGGCACAATGAAATTCTGGAGGTGACAAAAACAGGAGTAGGCCACAGAGTGGCACAATGACAGAGAGTGGAGGTGACGGCGGCAGGAGCAACAGCATGAGGTCAGAGAGTAGCACAATGACACAGTGTGGATGTCACAGCAACAGCAGCAGCAGCAGCATGAGGTCATAAAGTGGCACAGAGTGTGGAGGTGGGTGGCAATACCAGTCCCTGGTAAAGATGGTTGGTGGCAGATGGAAAAACTGTCAGCAGATGTGTGGCATCAGGTTGGTGGCGGCATCAGAAGAGTGGCTGAGGCAGGTAGTTTGAACCCAGACTCATTTGGTTGAGGCGTCATGGCTGATGTAGTCTGACGCCTAAGGCATTGGTGTGTGGAAATCCTGGCCGATCCACGCTTGATTCATCTTGACAAAGGTCAGTCGTTCCACATTTCCCGTGGACAAGCGGGTTCTCCTTGGGGTAACGATGGCCCCCGCCGCACTGAACACCCGCTCTGTTCCTCCCCTGTGTGACTTTGTTCTCCAAGGCAAGCCAGGTGTAGAACTGTGTGACACCGCTGTGCCCTACACATGTGGTATGGAGCAGTACTTGTGGAGGCTGAGAGGGGGGTGGTGGTGGAGGAGGAGGAGGCGGACATTGGTGCAGGAGCCGCAGTTTGACAACGTGGAGGAGGACGCGGCGTCTCCTGTCCAAGTTGTTGGTGTGCCTGGGCAGGAAGCACATTCAACCAATGGGCCGTAAAGGACATGTAATGGCCCTGACCATAGTTACAGCTACAGACGTTCGCGCTGCCATGCACCTTGGAACAAACCGATAAGCTCAAGGACTGGCCCACTTTCTGTTCTACATATTTATGAAATGCAGGTACTGCCTTTTTGGAAAAGAAATTACGGCTTGGAACTCTCCATCTCGGCTCGGCACAAGCCATAAGTTCTCTGAATGGTGCAGAGTCCACCACTTGGAAAGGGAGAGACAGCAGTACCAACAACTTGGACAGAAGCACGGTCAGCTGCTGCACCTTAGGATGGTTGGACGCATACTGTTGTCTCTTTGCAATCGCCTCGCTGAACGACTGCTGGCGCCATGAGTAGCGAGGAGCAGGAGCATCTGGAGCGGGAGATGATGGCAAAGAGAAACAGCTCCCTTCTGCATATTTGGTGGAGCCTTGACTGGCTGCAATGGCATGCGTGACACTGGGCGCTGCTGCGGCGGCAGGATGGACCACCACATCTGAGCCACGTTTCTCCCAGGCCACCGGATGGTGACGCTGCATGTGTTGACGCAGGGCTGTGGTGCCAACGTTAGCTCCCTGGCCACGCTTCACTTTCTGCCCACAGATTCTACATACACCCATATTCGGCTCCTCCGGTGTCTTAGCCAAGAACTGCCACCCCGCCGAGTAGCTGATTTTACCGCCAACACTCCGCACTGAGTGACTACTGCCACCGCTGCCTCACTGAGCCCCTGTGCCGCTACTTTCTTGGACCTGCAAAGCGGGTTTTCTACCCCATGGCCGCTTGGCTCCCGACCTCCCGGCCACACAACCCACTTGCTGGCTGCGCCGCTGCCTGACGCGCAAGCTGACGCCCTCTTCTCCTGACGATGATGAAGCCCTTGCTTCACCCGGCTCCCAAGTGTGGTCGGCTACATCATCATCAATTTGTGTTTCATCGTCACTGCTGTCCTCATCACCGGTCTTGGTATGCAGAGGCTGACCCCTCACAACATGACCTCCCATGCCACTCTCCACATCTATACTTTGCCGCCTACTGCAAGAAGCAGGGGATATTGGCCCCATTTCTTCACTGCCAAGTAGCTGCTGCTGCCCTCCTCAAATTGTTCATCCTCGTTATATAGTGGCGCTGAGCCCAGACCACATAGTAGATCTCTGGCTGAGGGAACCGGATGGGACAGAGGTGGGTTGAGGACAGGTGAGGGCTGCTGACCCACTCCCGGGCCATGCCAACTAAGAGTTGTGTCTGACGATCCCACTGACTCTTGGCTGGGGTTGTCAGATGTCATCTGGGAGGAAGTGGATGACCTAGAACCCTTGTGTTGCTAGTCAGCACACGGCCGCTAGATGACAGCGGCAGTTGTGGCCTCACCGAGTGACCCCTGCTGCGATGTTCCCTTGCTGTGCTGCGACCTGGGCCTGCTCCAGGAATCTTTGTGCCACTGCCGCTCGCAGGTGAAGAGCCTGCCACCTCTCTGTCTGACATACTGTTTGATCTAAAATGTACAGACACTGTTTGATGAAGATATCTGTATATGATAAATACACACCCTGTATTTGACTCCAAATGAACCCACTAAGAAGCTTGGGTAACCCTTGGATATAAATTGCGCTTCACAAATGGGCAGGAAAAATTGACTTGTATGTGCCGTTTAAAAACTCTGTGTATTTTACGGAATATAAAAGCACACACAGACTTAATTACCCTTTGAATATGAATTATGCTACAGAATTTCTTCTGTGGCGGTGAAAAACAAAAGTTTCTGTTACTAAGCACAACTGCAGAAAAATACTTAGTTAACCCTTGGATGTAAATTGCGCAAAAGAATTGAGCAGCCAAAAACTACTAGCTTTGTAGCGTGTTACAATGGCATGTATTTTACGGTACACAGCAAGAGAAAAACTTGTAATTAACCTTCGGTTGTGAATTATGCTACCGGCAAAATGTCTTTTGAAAGAGACGGTTTCTTTTATTCACCACAACAGCAGAACAACGCTTAATTAACCCCTGGATGTAAATTGTAAAAAAGGATAGAGCAACCAAAAAATACCAGCTTTGTAGCGTGTTACAATGGCGTGTATTTTACGCTACACAACAAGAGAAAAACTTGTAATTAACCTTCGGTTATGAATTATGCTACAGGAAAAATTTATTTTTTGCCGGTGAAAAAGACAGTTTCTTTTAGTCACCACAGCAGCAGAACAACGCTTAATTAACCCCTGGATGTAAATTGCGCAAAAGAATTGAGCAGCCAAAAATGAAGTGGTATTTGTATTGTAAAAATGCTGTTTCTTTAAATGAATACAACAGGAACAGGCTTAGATCACCCTTGGATATTCAATGTGCTGTGAGCAGATAGCATTAAAATGTATATGCAGCTGCAGTGGTCGCACACTGGACTTCAGATCCAATACTCCACAAAATCAGAAATAGAAAGTTAAGAGAATCAGTCTCTGATACAAGTTGAGACACCCCCAAAAATCGCTGTATAAAAATGAGTTCTTTAGTAAGAGATATTTTTAGCAGCCATGGCAGCACCTTCCCTGATGAGCACAGTGAGAGCGGTATGAGCTCCCAGCGTCGCACCCGGACTTATATAGTGCGGTGACGTCACAAAATCCCGCCGGTCTCTGATTGGCTTCATCTCTGCACATGTCATGTAGGCTATGCCCTTGTTCCTCCCAGAGTTCTTTGCCCCGTGTAACGCCATGTGCTCGCAGCCATTTTATCAATCAAAAGCACACTTCGTTCACACGAAGTACCCCAAAGTTCGACTTCGTTCCGTACCGAAGTTTTCCTGAAATTCTAAACGAATTCCACTTCGTTAGAATCAATTCGCCCATCTCTAACCCTGAGCTGAGGGAGGAAGTTCCTTAAAAAGCCAGAGGTTACAGGTCACTGGGCAGGGCCAAGGTACTTTGACTCTTTAAATGTGGTGCAGTGCCGCGCGCGTGCCCCTAGAGGGAGCACGTGTGTGCACAGGATGCCAGGGAGCTGGAGGAAGCAGAGATGGTGAGGCTTCAGGAGTGGCAGGAGCCAGGACAGGTGCGTGCAGAGAGCCAGGGGATGTCGCAGCAGCGGCCGAGACACAGGAGACACGGGCACGCTGTCGGTCCATAGCAGGGGCCGCAGCGTGAACCGTGACAGTACCCCCCCTTAAGCCCTCCCCTTCGGGCTAGCTGGGTACCCACAAAACGGCTTGGGGTAACCATCTCCTTCTCGGTATCCCAGGAACTGTCATCAGAGGAGGTGTCCAGCGAGTCCCGGAAAACTTCTTGGACCTGGGGAGAAGAAGCAGAAACAGTAGGCAAGGGGTGGGTGGGTGGGTGGGAGTCAGAGGTGTCTTTGCAGACCAGAGGCTCTTCTTGCAGAAGCGAATCTTCCACCGGCACAGCAGAACAAATGGGCAGAGAAACGGGAGGGCAGGTCTGCTCCAGATGAGTGGGCTTGAGGCAGCGAGAGTAGCAATGCTTGCCCTATTGGACGACTTCACCTGTTCTCCAATCCAGGGATGGGCTGTGAAGCTGGAACCACGGAAGCCCGAGCAAGACTGGAGCAGACGAACTTAGCAGGACATAGAAGCAGATGTCCTCTTGGTGGGAACTTTCAATTTGTAGAGACACAGGCTGGGTGCGGAACTGGACTGGCTCCTTCAGGATCTCCCTGTTGTTGGATGAAAAACGTAGCGGGAAACGGGCAGGCAGAACTTCTCCAGTAGGGACGGATGGATGAAGTTCTCGGAAGAGCCGGAGTCCAGAAGAGCAAGAACTTCGGAAGCAGCACCAGACGAAAAACGTAGGGTGACTGGAGTGGTCAAAACGGGGAGCAGGCACACCATTATTCAGGGTAACTTCACCCACAACACCATGGTACTGAGGTTTCCGGGGTGCAGCTGGGCGGACTGGGCAGTTCTTCAGGTAATGATGGGTACCACCGCAGTACAGGCACAGGTTTAAGCTGCGTCGACGGGCGCATTCCTCTGTGGAGAGATGAGTGCGGTTCACTTCCATTGGCTCATCTTGGGGGAACGCAGGTGCCAGGCGAGGTTGACTCGGGGTTTCCGGTACAAAGCGCGGAGGCTTGCGAGGCCGGGTGGACACTGGCTGCTGGCGTAGCTCAAGCTCCCTCTCAGCAAAACGGATGTCGATCCGGGTAGCAAGAGCGATGAGGTCGTCCAGGGTGGTAGGTAAGTCACGACCAGCCAACTCGTCCTTGATGCGTCCATCGAGGCCCCCCCAGAAGGCAGCAACGAGGGCCTCGTTGTTCCAGGCAAGCTCGGAGGCCAGGGTACGGAACTGGATGGCATACTGGCCCACAGTAGAATCGCCCTGACGGAACCGGAGTAGCGATGAAGCAGCAGATGTGTTGCGCCCAGGTAGCTCAAAGGTTTTTCTGAAGGCGTTCAGGAACTCCTGGAGGTCCCCTGTCAGCGGATCCCCTTTCTCCCAAAGAGGTGAGACCCAGGCCAAGGCTTCACCTGACAGGAGGCTAATGATGAAGGCTACCTTGGCACGGTCAGAAGAGAACTGGTGAGCCAACACTTCAAAATGGATGGTGCACTGATTAAGGAAGCCGCGACACGTATGAGGGTCTCCAGAATAACGGGCAGGCAGAGGCAAGTGCAGGCTAGGCAGGGGCGTTGCTAGGCAGATTTATTCGGGGCACGAGCCCCGAATAAATCTGCCTGTGCCCCGAATGTCTACAGGCTCCAGGCCGCTGCCGTGGGCCTGGAGCGCTCCTTAGTGCGGGAGAATGCAGGACGGATCATTCCCGTCCTGCTTTCTCCCTTACAGTGCTCGGAAGCGCTGTACATACAAGAAGCGTCGCAGGGGGCATGACGCATCGCTTTACTCACACCCCTGCGACGTTGGGATCTGCTAAGCCAACAGCTCTGCCGACCGAGATCCCGGGCTCAACGTTCTCAAGATCCAGGATCACTTAGATGTATATAGAAGGGCATCCAAGAAGACGGTAGATAATATGGACCAGAGAATGATAGGTATCTATAAGAACAAGTAGTAGTGTATATGGGTAATGTCAATGGATAAATGGAGGCAAGTCCAAGGAAAAGGAGAGCCGGTACTGAAGAGCTGGTACTCTGGCATAGTAGTGAGTAGTGATGAGCGAGCCCTAAAGAGTTCGAGTTCGAGCAGAACCTCGAATTTTGAGAAGTCGAACTCGAATTTCGAACCCCATTAAAGTCAATGGGAGAAGATGTTCAGGTTAATTTTTATACCTATACAGGTGAGGAGAAGCTGCAATTGGCATCCATAACAGTAAACTGGATACAATGAACAATTTAGTGAAGAAAATTTGGCTATTAGAGTCACAGAAAAAAAAATGAGAGGCTAAAATAATTCATTCCTTTCAATGGCTAACTGAAAAGTTGAGGACAGCGTAGCCATAGGAGTTGCAGCGGTAGCAGCTACTACAGGGCCCCTTTGACACATAAGAAGACACCAGTATTGGAAATGGCACATGGTAACTGGCAGGAGCCCCGTTTTACTTTTTGCACCAGGGCCCAAGAACATGTGATAAATGTGATGGCAGCAAGAACATCCCAACGGGGAACATGGAGGTTCAGCTGGCAAGGCCGTAGCTATAGAGGGCGCAGTGGTAGCCAGGACTGCCATCAGTCATCTATTAACTGTTTTAGGGCCCCATGCTGCTAAATAAATGGGGCCCCCACCCATTACTAGTTCCTATTTTTTAACATATCAGTGGGCCCCTTTTTGATTAGGGCTCCTGGCAGGAGTACTACCCTATTGGTACCTCTGCCAGTTACCATGTGCCATTCCCAATACCAGTGTCCTCTTATGTGTTAAAGGGGCTTTTTGGACACCTCAGGATGCAGGGCCCCGTAGCAGCTGCTCCGCGATGGGTGCCAATAGGGCAGTACTCCTGTCAGGGGCCCTAATCAAAAAGGGGCCCACAAATATGTTAAAAAATAGGAACTAGTAATGGGTGGGGGGCCCCACTTGATTTGGCTGTGAAACGCTTAATAGATGACTAATGGCAGACTGACTAATGAATGACTGATGTTAACAGTTGACTGATGTAATGTGTATTTCACATTGTCAAGAAGTGCTATGGTTTACTAGTCATGGCATCGGCAACCGGAGCAACAAAATCGTCAGAGATCTACGCTTGATTCATTTTGATAAATGTCAAATGATCCACATTGTCAGGGGAAAGACGGATACATTTGTCAGTTATCACCCCACCATCTGTGCTGAATGTGCGTTCCAAAATAACGCTGGTTGCTGGGCAGCATAACACTTCTATGGCGTGTCGAACAAGCTCAGACCATTCATCCAGTCTGGATACCCAGAAGTTGAATGGGTCCAGATTGAGTCCAAAAACATCAGCGTTGGGCCGTAGGTACTCATGGACCATGGTTTTAAGGCGGTCTCTGTGTGTCTGAATGCTGCCCTGCCTAGCAGGCGTTGGTGAGGTGGAAAACATGGATTGCAAAATGTCACCCAGTTGCAACACTGCCTGCTGTGGCTACTTGCCATTCTTCTGCTGCCGCGTTGCTGACGTTGTTCCACCGTGACAGTAGAATGTGAAGAAGACACAAAAGATGTTTCGAGTTGATCAGTGAGTACTGTCTCAAAATCCTGAATTCTACTGTCAACTTCTTTGGGTGGAAGGAAACAGCAGAAATAAACTTTTGGGCACTCAGAATAAAGATATGAAAGATGCAGCCAGCAATTAAAAAAACCCTAACTATTGCTGTCTATGATTCCCTAAGCTTGCTGTACCCACCTCTAACTAATCTAACTAGCAGATTTTCCTGTCTAAAATCGCTGAGAAATAGTGTGCCTACAAACAAGCAGACTGAGAGAGAGCAGTGCGTTCAGTACAGAGAGTCAACTACAAATGGCGTTCACAAGGAAATATAGTAACATGCATATAACATATAACAAGTAACACTCCTCTGTGCTGTGCACTGACTCAATGGCCGCCAAAAGTACAGGAGGCACCTAAAAGTGAAACTAAAAATGGTTCATCAAGCACATGTGTCGAACACAAATTTTTCTCGAAAGAACCATAAAAAGTTCGGTTTGACTCGAGTTCTAAAAAAACCGAGAAGTTCAACTCGAACTTAACTTTTCTTGAACGGTTCGATCAACATTAGTAGTGAACACTCCAAGGGAGAAGAGTAATGTCTCTCAGAGTAATCTGGAAGAAGAGATGGGATGCAGGGGAGGACATCCGAAGTGTATGGGAGAAAGTCGGCTTTCTCCCATACTCAGTGCCAGCTTTCTCTTGTACTGTCCTATGGCCCAGTTTCTGAAGGAAGGGGATCATGGTTCCCTCAATGAACTGTAGCTTCCCACAGCCAGCAGCACTCATGCAACCCCAAACCATGACACTCCCAGCACCGTGCTTGACTATAGGCAAGTCACACTTGTCTTTCCACTCCTCACCTGGTTGTCGCCACATATGCTTAAATGGGTTGTCTCACTACAAAGATTAGCTTTTAAAATGTAGGGAACACTAAATGAAGACGTTTTCCAAATATATTGCTTTGTTCATCTTTTTTTTTATTAAGGAGCTACAAATTATTTTATTCCCTTCTGAGGGCTCCCAGGTTTCTCTAGTCACCGACCTGTGTACTCCTTCTCCCCTGCTGTTTGTTCTATCTGATAGCAGGGAGTGACATCATTACACAGGTCGCGGCAGGCAGCGAGAGCTTGTGTGTTATCTGATCTTTCAGACAAAAGACAGTAATTACTCTACGGTTTACATTAGCTCAGAAGCTTTTCTGGACCTCAGAGAAGGTAATTTATTTAATCTAGACTAAAACAGAGAAGTCTGAATACACGGAGCTCATACGCTAATTACAGACAGCTTGACCAGGAAGTGACAGAGCAAAGCAGCATTATTTGATTCATGCTTCCTATGAAACTTTGAGATGAAACAACCCCTTTAACACCATCTAAACCAAGTAAGTTTATCTTGGTCTCATCAGACCACAGGATATGGTTCCAGTAACCCAACTCCTTAGTCTGCTTGTCTTCAGCAAACTATTTGTGGGCCTTCTTGTGTGTCATTTTTAGAAGAGGATACAAATATGTGAACTAATCTTCCAGCACTCGCATAAGGAGGATTCCAAGGATGATTTGATGTAAAACGTACGTTTATTAGAAAATGCTTAAAAAACACGCATTAAAAACAACCGCATGAAGACGCGTTTCGAGCCTGTATGCCTTGGCTCTTTTTCATAACATTCAAATAAGCAAATTAAACTTTCTTATATGCCATCCCGTGGTCTAATCAAGAGATTCACCTGAAAATTAACCCTATATATTACTAATGCAAAAAATGGCAACTCCCAAAATACCTCATGAGATACAAGATGAAATAACATAATCGTAACATAATTATATGATGTTATTACAAACATTATGAAGAGCAAATCTGACAATACACATATAATAAATCAGATCTATAATTTAGACCATGGGGATATCTGGTGTCCAACATAAGTATCCAAAAGGCTTCTCTGTTAGTGAGGCATTTTTTCCTGTCTCCTCCTCTCCTAGGTGAATTAACTATCTCAATGGCAGTAACTCTAAAAGAATCTAAACTTCCCTGATGAATATCCCTAAAATGCTTAGACGCCCCCGATGTTTTACGTAGGCTATCATGTGTAATATCATATATATGTTCTCGTATCCTAATGTATAGACCTCTCGTGGTACATCCCACATACTGCAGTCTACAAGCCTCACACCAAATGACATAAACCACAAAAGTACTGTGGCAATTAATAAATTGCGTGATTCTAAAGGTTCTCTGAGTAACAAAAGAGAAGAAAGTGTCACTTTTCACCATATATTTACATAGTTCGCACCTGCTGGTGC
Source organism: Phyllomedusa bahiana (assembly GCA_025379985.1). Taxonomy (NCBI): domain Eukaryota; kingdom Metazoa; phylum Chordata; class Amphibia; order Anura; family Hylidae; genus Phyllomedusa; species Phyllomedusa bahiana. Next base: position 20,980 of record JAODAL010035070.1, on the reverse strand, counting down.
CGCACTTGTACGATCCTTTTAGATCTAACCACCTAGCGTTCCTCAAAGTGGTTACATTGGTAAACATACTTGGGGAAACAATGTTCCCAATTGTTCTAGGTCTTGTGGATATGAACTTGCAGCCGTCCGCAAGGATCGTTTTTAGTGTGGGATCTGTAGTAAGAATAGGCAAATATTTCTTAATTATATCCGCAATATCATTAAATTGTCTGCTGTATTGTGTGGAAAACACTACAGAACTAGTGCTATCCTTAATTACCTCTGATCTACTCATTAGATTCTCACGATTCAAAGCAGTGGTTCTCTTACTAGCTCTACGTATCATCCATTGTTTATAACCCCTTTTCTGTAATCTGTCACTTATAAGCGATACCTCATCCTGAAAAGTGGCCTCATCGCTACAATTTCTTTTGGCTCTTATGAATTCCCCCATAGGGAGATTATGTATGACATGCTGCGGGTGACAGCTTGTAGCATCCAAAATGCTGTTCCCCGCCGTTGGCTTCCTATAAGTTTTTGTTGTAATTTTACCAGTGAAAGGATCTCCTGTCAATTTCAAATCCAGAAACACCATGTTGATACTATCGCTAGTGTATGTAAACGATAGATTTTCTTGATTCCCATTGATGTAATCAACAAATTTTGGTATATCCAAAGATGATCCCTGCCAAATCAGCAGGGTATCATCTATGTAACGCCTGTACCAAAAGATGTTCATTGCGAAAACATTATCCAGTGAATATATATATTTTTCCTCCCACCATGTAACGAAAATATTCGCCAATGATGGGGAGAAACAAGAACCCATAGGGCAACCTTGGATCTGCAAATAATAATCACCATTAAAGCTGAAATAATTGTGACCCAGTAAAAAATCTGTAACCAAGATAATATATTGTTTCAAGGTATCTCCATAATTGGTATGTTTGTTCAATTGTTGGGTAAGAGCAGTAATAGCCAGGGATAAAGGAATTGATGTATAAAGTGCAGTAATATCACAGGAAACCCATGTATAATCAGATTTCCATGTTAGTTGATTCATATATTTGAGAACCTCCCTAGAGTCCTTAAGGTAACTAGGGGAACGCATTACAATGGGCTGTAAATGCCTATCCAACCATACCCCCAAATGTTGGTAAATAGACCCAATCCCAGAAATAATGGGGCGTAATGGGGGAGGGAAAATACCCTTATGTACCTTAGGCAGAGCGTGAAGGATAGGTATTCGGGGAAATTTAACCAACATACTCTCTGTTTGTTTATCATCCAACACCTGTAAATCATGTCCCTCTTCCAATATCTTTTCTACCTTTTTGTTGAAAATTTCAGTGGGGTTACTACTCAATTTCCTATACACTTCTGAGTCTGACAACATAACGTTTATTTGTTTGAGATATAGATCCTTATCCATAACTATAACATTACCTCCCTTGTCTGAAGCTCGTATGATAATATAGGGATTATTACTCAAATCTTTGAGGGCACTAAACTCCCTTTTATTTAAATTTCTGTTACCAATATTTTTGTAATTACTGAGTTCCTTTAACTCCTGTTCTATTAAATACTGAAAATCATCCATGCTTGGCACCCTAGAGTTCACAGGATAATAATCTGAATTTTTTATATACGGTAACTTAACATCAACGTACGTTTTACATCAAATCATCCTTGGAATCCTCCTTATGCGAGTGCTGGAAGATTAGTTCACATATTTGTATCCTGCATTTGGCCGTTACAGCCGACGGTTTCTTCCGAGGACACAGCTGAATGAGGAGGGTGCGGACACCTAACCAGAGGAGTTACTGGTGAGCGTTTTCAACTTTCTTTTGCACAGTGATTTTTAGAAGAGGCTTTGTTCTGGGATGACAGCTATGTAGACCAATGTGATGCAGTGTGTGGTGTATGGTCTGAGCACTGACAGGCTGATCCCCCACCCTAACCTCTGCAGCAATCTAAAAAAATTAATTATGTTTATTTTATATTTAAGGCAATCTCTGCATATGACGCTGAGCACATACACTCAACTTCTTTGGTCGACCATGGCGAGAACTGTTCTTGTTAAACTGCTGTATGGTCTTGCCACCGTGCTGCAGCTCAGTTTCAGGGTCTTGACAATTTACATCTGAGATCTTGCAATACTAACGAGTCACATGACAGCATGGAGGGAAAATGGCAAATTGGGCACAATTTGTCTTTTTTCACTTAGAGGTGTACTCACTTTTGTGAGATTCTGTATATAGATCAATTTATTATTTGTCTTTTTTAAACTTTTCCTTGAAAGTGTTGAAGTTACAAAGATATGACCTCAATTAGTTTACATGGGATGAATTTTACACTTTACAGCTATATACAATAATGTTTTACACATCTGTACATATTTATCAAATAAAATTATAATCTATGAAGAAAATAAGAAATAGAGAACAAGTACATAACAATAGAAGAATTACTTATACAGATGTGCACCAGAACTAGAAAAAAATGAATATGTGAACATAAATGTAAGTAATTAATAATTTATTAGGAAGGAATTCACTCCACTTAAAAACCACAGCTAAGATGGCTGTCATTTTAATAAAATACAAAATTTTACTTTATATTGTAGAATGTGACCACATTTATGAGTCCCACTGGGAAGTGTATAGCACCGGGAAATAGAGTAATGTTTTCTCTATTGATCTCTATGGGGCAGCAGTGGCTACATCACACTGTTTATCGGGGTATCTTTTTTTTACAAAACATCAACAAATATCACAGACATGGTCACACGGAAAATTTAATACGGTTAAAAAAGGCATAGAATGCGCCTGATTTATGAATCTGCTATTCAGCGGGTCATATATCAGGCGCATTCCAGCGCTCGGGTGACTGTTCGGACTCAGGTATACCACTTTGAAAGTGGTTTACCTGTTCCAACTGTAATGCGCCCCGGAGTGTCGTGCGGGAGATTTAAACATGTATGACCGGGGCTACGTTTTAAAAAAACATGGCAAGAGTGGCATAAAAATGCAGAAACATGGGGCAACATGTATGAATTGTGGTGTTTAGATGCCAACTTTCATACGTATTATAATAGTGTAGAATGAGCCTGATTTATAAACCCGGTCTACTGCGGGTCATAAATCAGGTGCATTCTAACGCTAAGATGACAATTCTGGCTCAGGTAAACCACTTTGAAAGTGATCTACCTGTTCCAGCAGTAATGTGCCTAGAATTGCTGTACTAAAGCTATAAATCTATAGCTTAGCACGGTTCTAGATCACCCTGTCGCCCCACGTTCCCCCCAAATCAAGTGCATTACAAAGTGCCGCGGGCGCAATATAATGATACTGGCATACAGGCGATGTAAAAATATAGCAAATGGGACTGCGTCAGTTTTCGGGCTGAAAAGATTCCAGACTTCTGGTGCAGCCCTGTTCATACATTCCATCCATGATGTCCAATGTGGCATTTCTAGATTTATGTCTTATTTTGATTTCTGGATTTGACTACCTCACTGTTACCTATAGTGATGAGCGATTCGGCCAATAATCTGCTTTGAGTCGATTCCAGATTTTGTTGAATTATCTCCCGATGTTCGATCCTCGATTGCGATTAATCTCCAATTCCCATTAAAGTCTATGGGAGAGAAACACCAGGTTCAACAGTACAACTGGATACGTGGTACATCTTAGTCAAGACAATTAGGCTACAAGAGTCACAGAAAAAAATTCACAGGCTAAAATAATCCATTCCGTTCAATGGCTAACCGAAAACATGAGGACGGCATAGCCACAGAAGGTACAGCGCTAGCTGACGTGCACTCCACAGCACAGGGATACCCGTAACTCAGACTGTGGTGGCCGCTAGCAACACAGAAATAAAGTTCGGTGCTATTTCATTGTTGTTTGAGACGAGAAATATGAGTAATATAAATGCAGACGTACACCCCACAAGAAAGGGATACCCTGAACTCTGTGCTGGCAGCTGGCAACGCAGAAATAATATTGAGTGCTTTTTCAAAGTGGCTTGAGAGGACAAACATGAGTGATATAAATGCTGAGATGCACCCCACAAGAAAGTGACACCCTGAACTCACACTGTGGTGGATGCTGGCTACACAGAAATAAAATTTGGTGCTATCTCACAGTGGCTTGAGAGGACAAATATGTCTGATGCAGGATCTGCCCCCCAGAACCAGGCGCCCCCTCTCCTCTCTCGCAGCTGTGCTGTTCAGAGCAGTTTCCAAATCTCTAACTAATACTAACTAGAATTCTGTAATCTTGCGGTATCCTAAGCTAACTACTCAAGGATTCTTTTCAGTTGTAAACACGCTGGCAAACAATCTCTACTAGCTTTTAAAAAAGCTGAGCAGAGAGACAGCTATCTGTTCTGTTGGCTGTATAGAAGCTAATGGCGCCATTCAGGAAGTGCAGTGACATAGATAAAATGAGGACATGTGAGTTTAGCAGCCAATGAGAGCCCGACACACCCCACTGGTGATGTTCTACAAACACCCCCCACCCCCAGTGCTCTGCGCTGATTGGTGGCCGCCAAAATTACAGAAAGCGCTGATACGGTACAATTGGAATCCGCAATGTCGAATATTGCTCAGATTTTCAGAAAAATAATCTCTTCATCGCGGAACCAAGATTTTAGTGAAAATCTGCCCGATTTTAACTTTTTTCGATTTCTTTGCTCAACACTAGCTACCTATGCATGGGTCAGATAAATGATAAAGCAGCAAATTGCAATGATAACTCTGTAGAATAAAATTCCCATTTAGAATATGGTTAAAGGACAAATTAAAGTGTTTGTCCAGTTCTTTTTTTTAATAATTAGATTCACTATGGGCTAAAATGTATATATAGACTTTATTAATATGATATGTTATCTATTTGTGTGTTTTATACATTTATTTTTATTACTATATCTATGGCAGTAAGTGATGTTTGGAATGTCATCCCTTACTACTGCATACAATAAAGAAGAATTGGCTGGCCTGTTTACTAGCATGCATGCTCGCTGCTCAACAGGCCGACCAGCGCCTCTGTACTGTAGCTGACTGCAGCCCTCTCCGAACACAGCATCTCAATATACAAAGTAATGCAAGAATGTGTCCAGGGCAGGGAGTGGCTGCACTACAGTAGAGACCTTCCCCTGACTAGTTTTCCATGCATGCCAGTCAGTAGGCCAGCCGGCTCTTTGATAGTAAATGCAGCACTAAGGTATCCCTTACTGTTTTTCCAATACTAATCAAAATAAATGTATAAAACACACAAATATACAACATATTACATCAATAAAGTAAATATATACACATTTTAGCCTATAGTGAGCCTGATAAAAAAGGAACTGGACAACCCCTTTATAAAAAAAAAGGAAATTAGTGCAGAACTGGAATCTGAAAAGGCTTGACTGGCATAGCTGATTCAATCCTAACAATGAGTTCAGTGGCCTAGGTGGTTGTTATTCTGCACATATTTATACTGTTAATAATTCCTATGTTGTATAACACATGTTCACAACGCATCTTCTTTATGGACTCTAAACAAGCCTTCTCTTTCTCTGTAGGTAAGAATAGTGTGAGGGTGGGGGGCGTGTCCGGCTGCAGCCCAAAATGGATGCCTAGCTTCTGAGCAACGTCGGCCCCGCTGAAAGTAACCCGGCTATACCTGCAATCGGTGAAATCCGAGCGGCGGAAGAGGAAAAGGAGGGAGGAGGCCTCCCGGGAGAGTGACAGAGGTGCGGCCTGCAGGGGAGATCCCGCGTGTAACGGCCCGAGCTCCTGGTGTGGCGCGAACAGATCTGCGTGGAAGCGGCGTTGTTCCCTGGCTCCCGACTGGCACCTGGGACGGGCACCGGAGCCGGCCTTGGCACCAGATGCAGAACCGCCGCTGCGGCACCCGGAGGAGTCCCGGACCTGCACCTCTGAGAGGATCCTCACAATTGGAAGGTACCCCATAGCAACTCCACTGTCTCCAGATCCCCAGGTACTGTGGACACTATGAGCAGGATACAAGAGACATTTACAAATTGCCCATAAGACCGACAGGGTGCCAGTCTCTCTGACCCTACCATTAGGGGACTCACAACCCATATATACTGGGATATCTCCCACCGCCACCTTCCCTGGACGTTCTGGACTATTCCAGGCCAAGTTACCGCCAACCGGGTCACGACCCACACCCACCAAGCCTGGATATTAAGGACTACCCCTTTAAGTTGTCTGGCCCTAACATGCCTAATCCACCAAAAGGCTCGGGGTCACAAAGGAAACTCACAGATATGGCTTTAACTAAAGTTACACTGCAGCCGGTCCCTCTGGAGGAGGTGGCATGCTCCACTTCTCTTACTGCACCAGTGGGACACTCAGATGACTCCTGGCCTTCATCCCAGGGTCAAGAGGAGGAGGAGGGGGTGCTCTCTCTAAAATGGAGATTGCTGCCATACAGAAAAGCCTTACACACATGGGAGACAGGGTTGATAATCTAGAAGAGGCCCATGATGACACCCGGAGATATGTCTCTCAACTACAGTTAACGATCAACAATCAAGCTAGAGCAGTGAGGGAGACCTCCCGCCATATTGAGGACTTAGATAACCGGGGGTGGGGAAGTAATATTCAAATAAAAGGTATCCCTGAGGCTAAAGACAAAGAAGATTTGAATGCTATACTAGGTTATATTTAACAACCTGCTGGGGGAACCCCTGTCGCATCGTATTCAACTGGACAGAGCCCACCGTGCCCGTCGGCCTAAGGGCGTGACAACTCGGCCGAGGGATGTGATCTGCTGCGTCCATGACTTCGTTCTTAAAGAGAAAATTATGGCTAAGGCTAGGTCTATGAGATAAGTGCAGTATAAGGGGAATTTGATCCAGTTGTATCCAGATCTCTCATGGATCACGCTCCAAAAGCGCCGATGCCTGAAACATCTCCTTATGTCACTGAAGGACCAAAAAATCGTCTTCCGATGGGGTTTCCCCTTTTCACTCACAGCGACCAAAAATGGCCGATCAACGACCCTCAGGTCCTATGTAGATCTACCCACCTTCTGTGCAGAATTGGAGGTTCCTAAACCTGACATTCCTGATTGGGAGCTTGAAACCCCGGACCCGGCACCAAGCCCGATCTGGAGTCAAGTCCGTCGCAAGAACAAGCAAGCCCTTTCCCCTAAGATTTCTCCTGCAATCCGTTCACTGAAGGGCCTGGGGTGACGGGCCATAGCCTGTGACTCGGGCATTTTAATCTCCCTAGGGTCCCATTAGGACTTATACACCACTGCCAGGGTGTTGTTCTCATGTTTCCACATACTTTTAGGTTATTGTATAGCTTAATGTCAAGTGCTATTGTAGAGTCTATTTGTACCTTCCCCACTCCTCTCCCTCTCTCTCCCCTCCTCTTCTTCTCCTCTCCCCCCCCCCTTTTTTTTCTCTTCCCTCCTTCTTCCTCTCTACAAATAAATTGTGAAGATTCTTTCAGCGGGTCGCCATTGGAAGCGGCTCTGATTGGAAGTCAGCTGACGGTCCTCCCTAGTGAGGATTCTTTCATGTGGGGCTCCATCTTTGAGGGACACTCATCCGGCCAGCGTTTTACCATCTTTGGCCATATCCTCTCCAGGCCATTTTTGGCCTTGGTAATTCTAATAATGTTACCCATTGTTGGGGCGTTTTGCAGTGATTGTGTATTTCTCGTCTATGTGTGAACTGTCCTGTCCTCCCTCCTCTTCCTTGTGTGTCTTCTGTGGAAACTTTCCAAAATGATCTATATTGGGCCCCCTTATTTTAGCCTAGGCCTGGTCTGCATGAGCTGTGGGGGCGGGATTGGTAGTAATAATGGCTAAGATTGTATCGCTTAACGTTAAAGGACTGAATTCAGCGGTTAAATGGCGCCTCCTGAGCTCTGAACTACGATCATCGGGGGCAGATATCGTGTTTATACAGGAGACGCACTTTAACCAAGAAGGGTATTTTGCCTTTGTAATGCATCTCTACCCGAATGTATATGTGGCTTCACAAACCAAGAAAAAGGCGTGGGTGGCAATATTGTTCTCCCACAATTGTCCAATCCAAGTTCAACAGACTATCTTAGATGGAAGTGGCCGATATGTAATATTACAGGGACTGTTCTGAGGCTCCCATATAGTTCTCTGCAATCTGTATGCTCCTAACCGCTCACAAGTGAAATTTCTACGGCGAGTGTTCCTTAGGGTTTCCCGGTTGCTACCTGCTATGCTTATAATAGGAGGTGACTTCAATGTCTCCTTCTCGGACACTATGGATAGACTGCAAATCAGAGACACCTTCCTCTCTCGCTCTCAGGCTGGGCTCTCCAGAGAATTCCATAAGCTAGTCCGGACGCACAGGCTATTCGATGTCTGGAGGGTGCAGCACCCGGGTGACAGAGCCTACTCTTATTACTCCCCGCCCCATGGTACGCATACTCGTATAGATTCCTTTTTGGGTAATATCCTAGCTTTGAGGTCACTCATAGATTCTGAGGTGGGCCAAATTACATGGTCAGACCATGCCCCGGTCACTATAACTTTGCGTCCTGAACTTTCTAATTACCGCATATGCCACTGGAGGCTAAATGAGAGTTTGTTGTAGCGTCCGGAACTGAGGGAACAATTGCGAAGTGACATCACGGAGTACTTCTCTACTAATGGAGACTCAGTATCCTCCTTGGGGGTGCTCTGGGAGGCACATAAGATGGTTGTCCGGGGACGGTGCATTGCTCTAGGCTCCCGCCTCAAAAGAGATAGAGATTCTCAGAGGGAAGCTCTTACTATACAGTTAAAAGCCTTAGAGGCCAAGCTACTTAAAAAAAACATCTAAGCTGACCTTGCAACGCGTAGTTGAGGTAGTTGAAAACACTAGCTTTAGACAAAACTGAAAAGCCTTTAATATTTTCCAAACAAAAATATTATGAGAGGGGCAATAAACCCCACACATTGCTCGCTAAACAATTGAGAAACGATTCAGTAACTGGGGCGCCTCAGGCACTGAGGCATTCCCAGGGAACCTTAATATATGATCCAGACAATATTGCCCAAATTTTTAGGGACTATTACTCGGCCCTGTACTCCCTACCAGATTTATTACCAACAAATCCGGCATGGAGGGATGAACTATTGGGACGCTTCTTGGAGAAGTGCAACCTTCCGAAACTCACGCCCACAGCCTTGAAGGAGCTTAATGCTCCGATAGGGGTGGAGGAGATACAAGAAATTTTGAAAGACCTAGCGAATGGGAAAGCCCCGGGCCCAGACGGGTTTACCTACCTTTATTATAAAACCTTCTTCCCTCAGTTGGCCCCGACCCTAACTGCTCTTTACAACTCTTTCCTTACGGGCTCTCAGATCCCGCCTGCGATGTCTCATTCGTTTATTACCTTCATTCCAAAACCCGACAGAGACCACCAAGACCCATCTAACTATCGGCCTATAGCCCTTCTAAACGCTGATTTGAAAATTTATGCCAAGATTTTGGCGAATAGACTAGCTGCTTGGCTCCCGCAGATGGTTCACCCAGATCAGGTGGGGTTTGTTCTTGGGAAGCAGGGAGCGAATAATACCAGGCGAGCCTTGGATCTCATAGAGATTGTCAACCGAGAGGATCAGGAGGCACTTTTCCTGAGTCTTGATGCGGAAAAGGCCTTTGACCGCTTGAGCTGGTCCTTTCTTTCGGCGACCCTTGGGGCCTTTGGCATTATGGGTCCTTTTATGACAGCGGTCAAGGGCCCGTATTCTACCTTCTCAGCTACTATTCGGCTGCCTCATGGTGTGTCTGCTCCCTTCCAAATCAAGAACGGAACCAGACAGGGATGCCCACTCCCCCCCCTTTTGATTGTGTTGTCTATGGAGCCCCTGGCGGCTGCTATTCGTTTGAATCTGGATATCCAGGTTATAGCCAATCGTAATAGGGAGTATAAATTGTCGCTATTTGCAGACGATATTCTGCTTTCATTGACCTCACCCCACTTATCTTTGCCCAATTTACATTCTCTATTGGAGGAATTTGGAAGATTATCCGGTTTTAAGATCGGTTAATATCCCCAAAGCCCAATTGCAAATACTAGAGTCGAAGTACAACTGGAAAAAGGAGTCCTTGAAATACCTTTGTATTAACTTAACGGGTTCTTATCCCTCAGTCTACCGCCATAACTACCCCAAACTGTTTACGGATTACTGATTCGGTAGAATTGCCGCAGTTAAAATGACATTGCTGCCGAAGCTGCTCTATTTCTTCGACTCCTTGCCAGTACAGGTACCCTTGGGGGATCTAAGATCACTCCAAGCGGCTATAATTCGATTTATCTGGACTCGTAAAAGACATAGAGTTCCGAAGACTGTACTCCTGGCTCCTAAACAAGGGGGGGTCGGGGGGGCCCCGGACTTCCTGAAATACTTTTGGGCTTCGCAATTACGGCGCATTATTGGATGGTCCTCTTTATACGCGTACTGGGCTTGTACGGAGGTGGAAAAGCTTTGGCTGGCCCCAAACACCCTAACCCCCTTTTTTGGGGGAACCCCCTCACTGTTAAATATAGACGGGTTTTAAAGGGGGCCAATGGCTTTACTGCGGAAAGTATGGGTTACCGGCTCCAGAAGGTATTGCCCATGACCTCGTTTCTTTTCCAGCCCACTCCCAGTGTGTGAGGGTTTATGTAATATGTGTACTGTGTGAAATAACAAGTTTAAATTTGTTTATAAGAAAATACCAAGTTTTCCTCCTTATGAGACATAAGATACCCCAAACACCCATTTGAGGACGATTGTGCAGTTTTGGGGGCAGTAAAAGATAAAGCATTCCACATACAATCCTGCAACAAGAAAATGAGTTTCGACTACTGTCCTAAAAGCTTTGGCTGATACAACCAGAAACTTCATCTCCCCGGAACTCTTTGAACCAATAAAGAATTTTAGCTAAACCCCCTCCCTATGGATGTCCCCCTGTGCAGCGCCCACGCCCCTCTTTTCTCGCTAATTATGGGCCGTCTGAATAAAGTGGGTAGTGCATGAAAAAGATTGAACCAAAACAACTTTTTGACTCTTTCTTTCACTGGCCGGCCCATGCACCAGACATTGATTTGGGTCCCGGGGAGGGGGAAGGGAGACCCCTTGTCGCTTTTCGCCCCCGACAATTTTGTCGCCCAATGGGGCGTGGCAAGACAGGTCCCGTTTCCCCCCCCCCCCCCCCCCCCCCCCCCCGGAGATCCGACGTCGGCGCGAGAAAAAAACCCCAAATAACATCAATCGAGGACTCCCCAGCCCCCGGGGGTCCGGAAATTTGACACATTTTCTATTTTTGGACGCCGTTGGCCTTTGATGTTGTTCGGTTAGTAACCCGCTGTCCCGGTCTGATCTGCGGGTGGTCATAAAAAAGTGACTGTTAGAAAAAGGGTTGTATATGTCCACGCCCCCCCAACCACTGCATGATAAAGGCGGTTAAAGGCTGAGTCATTTTGAAGCCCCCGACCCTTTTCCCCCGGTATGGTTTGTGTATCAATTGCTAACTAAGCCTCAGCAGCCCAAGAGATAGTGGGATCTTCCTCTTTGTTAAACAGGACAGGCTCAGGTCTGATAGCAGCCTGCGCGGGTCCGGTGATTAAAGTTGAAGTCAATGGGGGAACTTTTTGGGTTGTGAATACGGGAGGGTACGTCCTAAAGTGGGAATTTACTGTGACAGCGGTGAACGGGACTATTTTTTGGTGGGTTAGGGCTTTTTTTATTTTATTTGTTCACGCGCGAGGGCTGGCCCCGGGCACAAGTGGTGGCCACCTTTGCTAGTATTTACCGGGGAAAAAAAAAAGAGGAAGATATCAGCATTTTTAACATGTTTAAACAGAACATAAGTTCCAATAGGCGGGACTCCCGGGAAAATATTTGTGGAAAGAAGGGAAAAAATATGAAAATCATGCTAGGAAGATGTACAAACTTGTGGGATTGTTAAGGGGACGGCTCCAACCGTAAAAGTGGCAGGAAATCATAGAAGAGTTCGGGGGTAAGTTGTGTTAAAGGGTTTGGGTTAGATAGGGCTCAACCCCATTTGGATTGCGAGGGACTGCGAAAGAAATTTATGTTGAATTTGGGGGTATGGAGGTTTTGAAGCGCTGAAAATTTTGTATTAAATAAAAAAAGCCCCCGTGAGAATTGTGATTCAAAAGAGGGCCCGCCGTCCCTGCGCCACCCCCCCCTATAATGGCGCCCAAAAATGGCCCGGAAAGGGGTGGACCTGTGATGTAGGGGGAGAACAAAACCCGGGATGGGGGGAAATTGTGAGTTTGGCGCTGCCGAAAAACGCCACAAGGGGACCCCGAACCCCCCCTGCCCCGGCCCCAAATTTTCCTTTTAGTCACCCCCCAGGGGGGTACTATCAGGGTCCCCCGCCCCCCCCGCGAGAGTGATCGGCCGGCTTACGTCTGTGGCCCCCCCCGGGGAACACAGACCCCCCCCCACCCCCGGTCGCAGTGTTGTCCGGGATCAGGAGGGTGGCCCCCTCCCCCGGGGCCCAACTCGCCCGGGGGGGACCGAAGGTCGCTCTGAGATCTCACCCCATACGGTGGGGGGGGGACTGGATCACCCCGCTAGGGAGTTCAGGTGCCCCCGTGTCGCCCATAACTCTTGGACAGGCCGGACTGGACAGGGGCTGTCGCCCCCAAATAAAGGGTTTCCCCTCAACCCCGTACTTTGGGGGCAGACTAAGTATACCCCCCCCCCCCACAAGAAGCAATACGAAAATGGGGAACTTTGGGGGAACCCCGGTGCCCGAATGTTCATACCCCCCAAAGTGAAAAAGTTCTGTTACTGTGGGATGGGGACATCCCCCCCACAAAGTGGGGGCGATAGTGAGTCCAGAAAACACCGCGTTAACCAACGCTGGGGATTGGCTGCGAAGCTCATTAGGAAGCGGGACCCCCGTCCAGGTGGAATGTGCCCGATTCATAGAAAACAAGGGAACTTTAAACTGGGCTCTGCTGGTTAGGAGGGGGGATTTGCCTGTAAAAGTCCTAATACACACCGTAGGCCCCGTATATGACAGCAAGCCCCAGAAAAAAGAATGTAGAGGTTTCGATCAGCCTTCTGAATGCCCTTGCGCCGCCGCAGGTCACCTGAAAACTTGCCTAAACTTTCCTTCTAAATCCTTTTGGTTTCAGCCCGGTATCTTTGGATACCCCATTCTAAAATGTGTCAACTGCATTTAATACTTTATGCAATATATACGAAGGCCATGATTTTTGATTTAGAAGTGATAAGTTTGGGTGTCCAAAAACCCAGGACCCAGGTTTGTTGGTCCAACAGGTAGGGCATTGGAGACTTCCCAGGAAGACAACCACATCCCCCTTCCTCCACCTCTCCCCGGACAAACCACCCAGTCCTGAAGACCCCAAAGTCACCGCCCTGTCCCGGGTGATCCCAAAAGGGGCCGACCAATATTCCCCTTCACCCGGTACAGATAGCCTTCTGGTAAAAAATTACCTGACCCCATGAATTTTCCCATGAATTTGTTAAAAAAACGACACAGCCCAGGCAATATAGGGAGCCAAACTGGAAAAAATCTAGATACCTTAGTGAGGAAAAGATCTGATAAATTTCCCCCTACCACCCAAAAATATCTGGATCCCAGGGAATAGACATATCTCTTCGAGTCTGGTCCCAATTTTGCGAAAATTTAAAAGTGTGGGCCCCAAAAACTCCCTAAAGGATAAAAGCTTCCATTTGCAGGTGTCCAAAAGAAGAGGGGGGCCGTAGACCATTTTGCTCGCTTGTTGAGCATACGAAAGACTAGGTTTTTCCCCAAACCCAATAAGATACAATCTCCTTGTTGGTCAAGCTTGATTGAGGCCTGGAAAAAAGACCTTGAAGTCTTGTGCTGCGCCCAAACCCCGGGTTGTACGGCTAAGTAAAGGATTTCTATCTGTAGTAAAGGGTTTCCAAAAAGTGATTGCAAAGGCAGGAAAGAAAAAAAGATGACAAAAAGGGGTGAAGCCTTGATGATTGGGTGTACCAGCCCCCTGGTCCACCCAGCTCCTACCTAGAGGCCCCCCAGGGAACCCCCAAGGGCCCAGAGAAACCCCTGTTGCGGGCCCTGCAATCAGAGGGTTTCATTTTAAAACTGATTGCAGGGCCCGCTCCCCCCAAACCTCCTCCAGATATCGAAATTTACAATCGGATGTCGATACCGAAACCAGGAGAGCCCTCTCGAAGATTGGCCCAACCATCCCGCGTTCTTTTTTGTAGGTGATAAACCAGCGTGGGGGGGTTATCATTTCCCGTTTGGACAGCCTACAGTTTTTTATGGGGCCCTGGGCGGCCACACTGTGTTTTCACCAAGTCCCTACCTCCGGGGGATCCAGATCTCCTCTGATTACTTAGCTGATTGGGGTAGGGGGTCCCATTCATAAGCCCCCTCTCACCGTGCCAATTAATGTGGTTTCCCCTAAATTGATGACCCTTTCCTAGTTCAGACATCCCCCTGTGAATCTATTTGGGCGGACCTTCTGAATCAGAGGGCAAATACAGTATACTCAGAAGGCAGGGAAATTAGCCCTTTTGACCCGCATCTGAGGGGATAGTGTATCGCTGTGCCCAAAGGGCCTTACCGGGGTTATGGTCCCTAATGGAAGCCATGCCAAGTTTCCACCTCCCATTCCAACAGTCCCAGGTTATGGCTCAAGGTCCTTCAAGTTGGAAACTACTCCCGGAAATGCCGGTCAGTTTGTCTCAAGGAAGGGCCGCTTATCCCGTTTACCACAATCCCCTTTTGAAGTCGGGACAGGAAGAAGGCCTGAAGACTCAGATCCGCCCTTATAAACGGGTGCCAAATTTCCTGTAATCACCATGAACACGCTCTATTTTCCGTCAAAAAGAAGGAAAGAAGGGTGTGCCCCAAAAGTACGGTAGGCAAGATTTTGGGGATCAATGCAGCCCCCATATTTGAAAATAGTGGTCCCCAACCCCCAAAACCTTGTTGTCAGATGCCTCCTGCTGCTTCCGTTCACAGTTTTGGTCTTGCCCAAAGCGTTCTTTTAGGTCCCTTTTCATGAAGACAGCCAATATGTTTTCCTTACCTTCCAAGGCTCCCAGTCACCTGGGCCCGAATCCCCCAAAGGGGCCCCCAAAAATCCTAATCAAATTTACTCAAACTAGAGGGTTTCCTTAAACCATGGATAAAGCCCACCCGGGTGTTACGCTTCTTCAGTATTGGATGACTTACCCCGGGGGGAACCCCGAGGTCATGGGAAACGAATCCATCTCCTACTCCAAAATCCCACAAATCAACTGCAAGGGTTTAAAGATAAACTACAATGGGCAAGCAAAGGCTATTTTTCCAGGTCATTTCATTGCCCCAAAGGAAACTAGACAAAACTGACAGAAGCCGTGTCCCCTTCCATAACCAACCCCAAGTACCCCGAAATCAGACCAACTCCCGTCATTTTTAGGCCTGATCACCTACTTAGCAATGGTACCCGGGAAAATCAAGGAAAATGCAACCCCTTCGATTGCATTAAACCGGGGGGCCCAAGTTTCGAAGCTGGCCCCCCCCCAGCAATCTACGAACAAGAAAGCACTTTGGGCTTACAGGGAGCTGTTTTAAAGACCACCCCCGGCCTTCCAGACTACAACCAAACCCTTTTAACCCCGTTTGTTTCAGAGTCAGATGGGCCGCCTCTGGAGTCCTCACCCCAAGACCCTTCGGAAACAACGTCCCCCTTTGGGGTACTATTCACACTTCTGGATCCAGTTTTGTACAGGCCCCCAAACCTTGGAAAGGGTAATGCCCAAACTTTCTGGATAAGACTCAAATCGTCCCGGGGCATGATGTAATTTTCAGGCCCCCCCCGACCTTGTTTTTCTGTCCTACACAGACCTTACCGAAGCTATGACTCTCAGCGCCCTCTCACTTACGTGCTCTTTAAAGCGCCCCCCCAAATTTTCTTTCAAAACTGCACTGTTCTGAATCAGCCACTCTTCTTCCCACGCAGGGGGGAAAAAGGGTGATGATATGATGTGTGACAAGGAAGGGAAAAATCATAGACCCTGATTGCCCTTTAACTACTGGGAAAGAAACAATCACCCGTACGTGGTGACTGAAGAAAATTTCCCCCAAACGGATTCAACTTGGACAGGTTCAAGATATGCTACTGAAAGGGTTTTAACAGGGTTTGCAATAAAAAACCCCGAAGGGGAACCCTTTGGAGAACATGCCCCCCCACTTTTTCAGCCAAGTTGCAAACTACAAGCTCTGGAAGAGGCCTGCAAAATGGTGAAGGCAAATGCAAAAATATGGGCTGACCCAGATATGCCCACGGCATTGCCACAATTTTGGACTAATCTGGAAGAATAGGGATCATCAAGCCCCCCCCAGGGAAACCCCCGTGAAGCATGCATGAAATCAAGTCCTGCTGTCACCCTTGAACTGCCAAAACCCAAGGTAGCAATCCCGAAAGTCAAGGCTCATGGAAGTGAAAAAAGGGAAGCCAGAGGGAACCATACTGCAGACCAAGCAGCCAAGACAGCGGCCCTGGCGCCGTGTCATCCAAATGGGTGGATCAGGAAGCTGTCCTATTATGGGATTACCCGAGCTCAGAAAAGGGTTTTTCAAGGGTCAGGAAGCCACAAAAGGCTGAAGACTGGGAAACCCGGAAATTTGGGAGCACGAGACCGGTTGGTTAAGAACAACACGGCCCCCCGCCAAAAAAGAAACAAAAATGGAAAAAAGGGGAAGGGGCTATGTGCAGGGAAATTATGGAAGTACAATGAAATTGTTTGCCTCCCCAGGCAATGTACCCTGCTATTGCGGGTGGGCCCAGGGCCACTCACAAAGGACAGAACCAAGCCTGGGCCCATGTGCGAAGCTGTACTATGCCCCCGGGATCACTCCTGATTGCGCCCACAAAGAAACCTGTTCGGTTGTGCCATCTGCAACCCACTCCCACAGCTCAAGTTCCCAGCGCATTGGCGAAACCCAGAAAATCCGTTTCAAAAAACCAATGGACCAATCCAATGCCAAAGGTGGGGAAAAAGAATTGTCTTGTGGCAGTGGACAGTTTTAGGGGGCCCAAAACATTACCCATGACCAAAATGACCTCCAAGAAAGGGGAAAAAAAGTTTATTACTGAAAAGCTTGTATTTGGAATCCCCCCAGGTGATCGAGTCGACCCGAGTCCAGCATTCCTTTCCCGGTTTTCCGAGGTTATGGGAAAATGTTAGTGGGAGATTTGGGCCCCCCACCCCTACCATCCCCAAAATCAGCGAAGGGAGAAAGAATGAAAAGGTACGCTGAAAACAAACTCTTTAAAATGACCCGTGATTCCCCCTTACCTTGGTAAACTTTTCCCAATTGTCCTCTACCATATTTAGACACACTCCACAGGGAAAACTGGCCGACCCCCCTTTTAAATTTTGTTTGGTAAACCTTCACCAGTGTTTGAATTTAGAGAACAGGGGTTGAGGGAGTAGGTATAAAAACTGTTCAATTTGGATTGAAATTTTCTAAAAATTGGCTAATTTGCATGCAACAGTTTCTGTTCTCTTTTCCGAACCCAGGTGACTTGTACATGATTTCAAGCCCTACCGAGTGTATGTAAAAGGGCAATTAGAAGGAATTGGCCCGAACCCAGATTCAACGGTCCATTTCCTGTGATCCTGGGCACACCCCCGGCGGTGAAGTTGGAAGGGAAAAACACCTGGTCCCCGCCTCTCACTGCAAAAGGGACCCCCCCCTAATGAGCTCTTTTATATCCTGGCTGTTGGGGGGGATTCGGGAGGGGGAAGGGGACACCATATTTTTGGGGGGCCAAGCCAAACTTCAGACGTTTCATTTGACTTTTGTGAATTTTTCCCCCGCCCCAGTTTTTAAAGATGGGGCCCCATACGATAGAGAAGCTTTCAAAGAGTGCAATTTATTTTTGTGTGACCCACCCCGGGAAAAAAATTGTAATTTGGGCCCATGTGGGGGGGAATACAGGTGAAATTGGGGATATAAACCTAAGGGGGCAGGGACCCAAAGGGTAAAAAAAGGGAGATCCTTGTTAGTCCGGCTGACACTAACTAGGGGCCCAAACCCCGCGGGGTGTTTGGCTCCCAGGGAGTTACCCCCCCTTCTTAAAATTTAGAAAACCCCCTCGGTAGATCCCGGGTGAAAACCCTGGGGCATTACCGGATCTATAAATCCACCGCTAGGCCTATTGAACTTTAAAGTGCTGTAGGGAAAAACCCCAAACCCCATGACCCCCCCCTGTTTCCCCCAAACGGAAGGTGACCTCAACAAGCTGTAGCAGTGTAGTCCCTATCCCTAATAACATGGGAAGATGTCTTCTCCCTCGAGACACGACATCCCCCCGAAAAAATTGTGGTTGAATGGGTCAAGTAAATGTTGGGCCCACAATTGACTGTTGGCTGTCTGGTTTTGCTGGAGCCAACCCCACAGGAGACCCCCCCCCATAACCCCTGTAATGAAATAATGCAGACTTTGGGTTTTTAAAATACTACAGAAACAAAAAGAGAAAGGGTTGAAAATTTAAAAACCCCCTTTTAAGTTTCAAACCCCAAGGTACGCCCTCCAGGAGGGTGATGGTATTACCCGGCAATTACCTTTCTTTTCCCCCAATGATACCGTCCAAAGACCTTCTTGGAAACTTCTCAGAAGGATTTTGTCAGGAAAAATTTACCCCAGTGAACTCTTTAAATCGGTACTCTTTAGATGTCTTCTGGTTGTGTGGTGCGGGAAATTTAGAAGCCATCTACCAGCACAGTGGAAGGGTTGTGCCCATGTGAAACTTTTAATGCCTTTTTTAAAAACCAAAACCCTTGGGACCCCCCTCAAGGAACCCAGAAGGGGAGAAGAAACAGTTTCAATTCCCTTTCTCGTGGGGGCTCCAATGTTTAAACGATGCCAAGAGGTCCCCTAGGGGGGTCCCGACAGTTTTAAAACCCAAGACCCGTAGCAGAGGGGTTTTCCCCCCTTTTTTCCACGGTCCAAAATTTAAAAAAAATGTGGGTTGTTAATTATATTTATTTAACCCAAAAGAGGTTTGTCAATTTCGCAGAGCGGGTTTCCCCAAAGGGGCTATGAGGGTTAGGGGCCCCAATCCAGAATGACCTACTGAAGATTGGAATAATATGGTTTTAGCCGGGGAAAGGTGGAGTTTGTGGGGGTGGAGGGGAAGAATGTTGTACTTAAATCCCAGCAAACAGGGGTGAAAGGGGAAAATTCCTTACCCGGGGAAGATCAGGAAATTTTTTCGAAAGAATTAAGGGGAATTCAGGAGTGGGGTACTTTTCCGGGGTAAATTGGGGGCAGATTGGGCTGGAGGGGGGAAGCAATGGTTTTAACGATTGGCACAATTCTACTGGGTTTTTCTGGTGGTTTTGCTGTTTTTCTTTGCTGTTGTTTCCCCCCATAAAAAATCTACTAGCAAAAAATTCTGGGGGAACCGGTGGATGTTTCTAATGCAAGAAAGGAACCCCTGATGCAGAAAAAGTTAAAAATATTTCCCCCCCCATCAAGTAAAGGAAAAAAAGCCAGCATGGAATGAATCAATTAATCTAGGGTCAGAAGGGAAAACCTCACATCGAAAAAGGTAGGTTAGTAAGGGAAAGGGCAGGGAGTTGTTGAAAAAAATGGCTCTCTGCGAATCCCCAGAAGAAACCCCCCCCCACCCCACGGGGTGGCTGCACTTTTTGGGTGATTCAGGCTAAAGTGGTGTTTTTCTTGGGGCTTTGTCTGAATAGTCTGAGTCCTGTGCCCTGCATTGTGGGGATTGGCAGGTTTTTTCCACCACACCCCGCTGCAGCACTAGTGCTGGGGTCAGTAGTTTTGACTAAGGGTGATTTAATTTGCCTTCCCTCCCTCTTTCTTTTTCCCCGCCCGCCTGAGTTTTTTTGGTGGTTTGGAAGTCAAGTCCCCGTCAAATCACGGGAGGGGCTTGACATTCGTTAAAAAAACCACTTTGTCTCTGGAACATTTCTTGCGATAGTCTCTTGTGGTTGAGCGACGTTTCTTACTGGATTGTTTTTTTTGGGTTAGACCTTTTGCCCCCCCTTTTTGACCAATTTTTCCTACTTCCTCTGTACCTTTGATATCTCCAGTTTGACCTATTTCTGCCCCGCTATTATCTTTTTGTTTGTCTGTCTTGTTTTGTTAGGTTTTCAAAACCCGCAAAGGGACCACTCCGTTGTCACGCCCCTTAGGGTCAGCCCCCGAAGTAGGGGGACAGCTTTGGGGGTACCTAGCACAGGGGTTACACTGCTTCCTTTGTGTTCCCTATCTTTGGGTTTTGGGGGGCTCTCACATAAATTTATTAAAGTGGGGTTTTTTGTTTGTTTTGTTTTAAACATATTTTTTACAAATTGTATGGCGTAAAGGGTGCGTTCCCCTTTGGGGAAAGTCACCTTTACTGTGATACACTATACAAAGCCATCCGGCCCGCTGACGTGCACACATAGGGGACATGTTTGAAAGGGCTTTTTTGCCCGTTTTTTGGCGTATCCGCCCTCACCGGCCGAATCCCCGTGGAAGGATGCGATGTTGGGCAGCGTTTTCCACTTTCGGATGCGCCTCACATGAAGGGCTTGTATGGGGGGGGGGGTGGGGGGGGTTTCGGGGGGGGACACGGGGCGTTAGAAAATAGACATGCATGTTCGCGGCGATTGCAGCGCTGCCAGCTCCGCAGGAGACTGGTTTATTTGGGGCTAAAGATCCCCTGGGAAATGAGGGGGGAACGTAAAAGAGGGAAACAAATAGAAAATCGCAAAAGGGAAAACTGGGGTTCAGCGCGTGCGGCATGGAGTAGATTCCCAAAAAATCCCTTTTTTTAAGGTAAAACATTTTCAGAAAAAGAGCTCAAACCTTCTTTAAAAAAAAAAAAAATCACTTTCCCAAAAAACTTTAAAAGGCCCTTGGGGTTTTTTTGCCTTCCTCTGGAGCAACACCTTAGCACAACAGGTGAACTGGATGGCGTTCGTCTTTTTTCGGCCTTACAAACTAGAAAAAC